>JACCGJ010022031.1:0-13335 GCA_013407085.1 Atriophallophorus winterbourni
TAGTTTAATTGAGAAAACTCAGCTGGTTGTTTCCAGATATCAAAACAACGTCCTGATCATGGGTGACTTTAATCTCCCGAATTTACTAGAAAGCGAGATTCCACCGGTGAACTCTCTTGATCATTTATTCTACAAAATGTTCAATGAACTTCCTTTATTCAACCACATCTCAAGCACCACTCGCTTTAGAGGCACAAACACACCGTCCATTCTCGATCTTGTTCTGACTAGCGAGGAAAATGTCTTCGAGGATATCCGTTATGAAGCACCTCTTGGAAAGAGTGATCATGTAGTCATTGTTTTCGACTATATATCTGAAGCGATAAGAGCAAGTGATGCTCAGAAGTTGATAAGAAAAGTCGATACGGTTGCATTATCAGTGTCTCTTCAAGAAGTCACCGACTGGGCACCGATTAGCACTGATGTCCAACAATGCTGGTCATCGATACTTCAGAAAATCAACCGAAAAATAGAACTCCACTCAAAATATGTATCAAAACAACTGAAAAAAGGATTCAAATTCGTGATCCGGAGTCGAACACGGAAATGGATAAAGGTGAGAATCTTACCGTTTGTTGAGAAACAAAGTTACTAAACTTGTTCAGGAGAATGAAGAAAAGTATCAAATAAATCTGATGGATAAAGTTCAACGAAATCCGAAGCTCCTCTTCCAGATCGTGAACAGAAAGGCCAGTGTAAAGCCAGGTGTTTCCGCTTTACTTACTACGACTGGAACTACATCCACAGCTCTCGAAGCCGCTAACGAACTCGCTCAATTTTACTCTAGAGTGTTCTACCCTAACGAGCGCGTATCCTACGATTTACCTACATTCAGGTCGCAGAATACAATACACGAAATCGTTGTGAAACCCGAGAGTGTCCTGGTAAAGCTACGCGGGTTAAATACAAAAAAATCCCCAGGTGCTGATGAAATAACACCATTCATCCTAAAGCAATGCGCCCATGCTCTATTCTCACCACTCTCTGACATTTTCAACCTGTCCTTGAGTGGTAGCACGGTTGCTAATGACTGTAAATGTGGACTAATCACTCCGATATACAAAGGAGGGAACCGATCTGATGTGTCTAACTACAGACCAGTCACGTTGTTGCCAGTGGTCTCTGAAGTTCTCGAACGACTTGTGGCCGACGAACTTATCAAACACTTGGAACAAAATAAGCTTCTTTCCATCGCACAGCACGGATTCAGGACAAGACACTCCTGTCTCACAAATCTTCTCATAACTCTTGATAATTGGACTCGAGCCGTGGACGATGGATGCCCTATCCATGCGTGTTACTTGGACATGTCTAAAGCTTTTGATCGTGTTAACCACAGCATACTGCTACAAAAATTGGAGCAGCTAGGGGTATGCGGCAGATTATTGGCCTGGATAAAGGACTACTTGACTGGTAGAGTTATAAGGGTTAGAGTTGATGGGGCACTATCAAGCCCAGTAGAAGTTACAAGTGGCGTACCTCAAGGCTCAGTCTTGGGGCGAATACTCTTCCTCGTGTACGCGAATGATATACCTGAAATCGTACGCAGAAAAATCATTTTATTTGCGGATGACATCAAAGTCTGGACTAGCATACGCACCATAGAAGATTGCCAAATTCTCCAAAAAGATCTCGAAGCACTTCATATTTGGTCCTTGCGGAACTGCTTACCATTCAACATCCAAAAATGTAAAATGTTGAACGTCGGTAAATCATTCGAATTCTCATACTCTTTGGGATCTCAGCAACTTTCATGGGTTACTGAAGAGAAAGACCTGGGCGTGTGGATTAGCAGTAACCTGAAGTCTTCACGGCAATGTTCTGTTGTATACAAAAAGTTCTGTCAAATCTTAGCATTGCTCAGAAGGATCTTTGGTCGTTTCTCAAAGCAGATACTCCCACGTATAATTAACACCTATATCAGACCAACAATGGAGTATGCTGTTCAAGCATGGTCCCATGGCTACAAAAGGACATGACCTTGCTGCAACGGGTATACCACCGCGCTACAAAACTGGTGACCGGGCTATACAACAGGCCATACGAGGAGCGGATTGCAACACTAAACCTATTTGACTTTTCGTACCGTCGTCTCAGGGGTGACTTGATCCTGCAATTCAACATTCTGAATACACTGGATCACCCACTTGAACACCTGTTTCATCGGCAAGAAGCAAGTGGTAGCAGATCGCATGGATACAAGTTAATTATTCCACACTCCAGATCAAATTGTCGAAGGTTTTTCTTTGCTGTCAGAGTCTGTTTTCTATGGAACACCCTGCCCCACATATCATTTGCACAACAAGCCTGAACATGTTCAAAGCTGAACTTGACAAGTATATGTTGACCAAACCCAACCTTGCACCTGAATACACGTGCTGACTTTCCATGTGTATAAAACATTTGTGTTGTTTTTATGAATTCCCTATATTTTTAATCTGTGGTTACTGTGAAGTATTTACTTTTTGGACCATTAAAACTTTGAATTACTTTGAATTACTTTGAACAATACGATGCTCACATGAAATATTAATGGCTAAACTCTAGGGAATTAAAACATCATAATTGGCAGTTTCAGTTGTGTAAAGCATACGAAAATTCAATCATGACTCTAGGTCAGGTATCAAAAATCCCAACTAACTCAAATCATTCCAAAATAATTTTCGTTCATCTTCAAAGTAAAACGTTTAATTAAACTAGTTCGTAGCCCAATTAAGTTTACAGAGAGCATACTCATGCACTGCCACACATGCTAACCTCCAACTAGAACGATGTATTAGCAAATTAGAAATGGGAAGGCGATAAAAACAGTCGGATCAATCACGCACGTGACTTAACTCTTACCCGGATTTCCCAAATGGTTAAGCTAACTACAGCCACCGCGTAACCTTTCAACTTTTCGTTGGCCTCCGTCGGTTGATGTTGACCATGATTGGACATCACAAGCATGCGATAATATGTGTGGTACTCGAACAACCAGTGGTGGTTGCACGCTGTCATCAGCCGAAAGTTGTACTACTTGTTTCATAGCTTGAAGATGACACTTCACATTCGACCTCCAAAATCAGTGGTCGTGACTGAGTTCTAGCCAACTGGTAAAGTCATGCCAACAACTTTCCTATCTATTTTCTAACCATTTTTGAGGCGCAAAGGCTGTTTGCAATTAGGACGAATTTTAAAATTCAACCGTACATAGAGTGCATCATTTGGAATAAAAATGTTCCTTAAGCCTTTCAGGACGGATGTAACCTTTTGGTTACATGAACTTCGCAAAACATTTTAAGCTAATTCTAACTGAATTTTCCGAATTTTTTTTTGCACGGCGGCATACAGAATTTTGTCAACTGCAGTGTGGTTTTCTTCTTTGTTCGCAATCATCATTGACTTGTCCACAGTGAAAGAGAAAGTATGTGCTCGTACGGGTTTCGAACGTATCCTCACAATTCGCAGTTTTGTGAGCCGAATAAAAATCGTGTGAAAGTCTCAGTTATTATAAATTTTGTTCCAGTATAAACTTAGTCATGCCTACAAAGACATTATGTAAAAAATTGAAATAAATCAGAAAATATTCGAAATGCGTTGCATTTAAATAGATGTAACCTTTATGTTACATCCGGCAGACGTCCCCAAAATCGTACAGGCCTGTTGGAAGTGTCTCACGACCGTGTAGCGCTCATTGTTTCCATGGCAGATCGCACGATCGATAACTGCGGACACTTACTCATACGCCCACGACCCAGATCTCCTCTGATAGGCATCCATGGTGAGAATGTCATCCAGCAGCTCCAGATCATGCGGAATGTCGAAACAGAAATCGCGACTGAAAATGATGTGCTCGAATCAAGTAGGAGCGATAGACGATAAATAACGTGGAGGAACTAGGAATTCTGTCCTCCTGAAGATATTGAATGGAAAGATGTACTTTCTGTTGACGAAGAATGGCGATCATTTTCACCGATTTCCTTTTATAAGTTGATGTTCGACAATTCGGCATTCGAGACAATGGCTTACCAAACCAAAATTTATGCAATGCAGACCGCTGGTAAAGATTTGCGAATTGACAATACGGATATGAGAACTTTCGTGGGGATCACACTCCTAACTGGTATAATCAAAGTTCCTAGTTATCGAACTTACTGGAAAAAAAGCTTAAGCCTCGAAGCAGTTTCGAGTTAAATGAGTCGAGGCAGATATGAGGAGATAAAGCGCTATCTTCACTTTAATGATAACGTTTTGCAGATGGAAGATGGAAACAAAGACGACAAACTATTCAAAATTCGACCAATTATGGATTCCATCAAATCGAACTGTCAGAAACTTCCACAAGAAGAACATCAAGCCGTGGATGAACAAATCATTCCTACCAAAGCGCATATCTCCTTAAAACAATACAATCCAAGAAGGCCACATAAATGGGGTATAAAGTCATATCTAGAGCAGGATCGAGTCGCCTTATTTATGACTTCGAGATTTATACGGGGAAGGATCGGAAGAAGGAAGATTCCGAAGTTGGAGTGTCATCAACCTACGCACTTCGGCTTGCTGAATGTATACCCAAGCACAAGAACTACAAGTTATTTTATGATAACTGGTTCTCTTCATTGGGCTTATCAAGGAAGCTACAAAAATCTGGTATTCTCAATGTGTCTACCGTCAGGGTGAACAGACTGAAAATATGTATACTGAAGAATGATAAACTGCTACAAAAAGATGGGACAGGAAGTTACGACTTCAGAGTTGAAATCAATAGTAATATAATAGCTGTGAAGTGGTTTGACAACAAACCAATTCACCTACTTTCTTCATATGCGGGAATAGAACCGGCTGATACAGTGATGAGATGGGATCGAAAACAGAAGTCATATGTAGAATTTGGTAGACCTTTCGTTGTAAAAGAATATAATAAATTCATGGGGGAGTCGATTTGTGCAATATGTTGATCGAACTTTATCTTACCGATTTCAAGTCGAAGAAATGGTACATGAGGATGTTTTTCTATCTGTTAGATCTGAGTGTGGTAAATGCTTGGTTGTTATAGCGAAGGACCTGTGATTTCATGATTTCAACAGGAATGTGTCTCTCTGACTTCAAATAAGACCTAGCAATCGCTCTAATGACTCCGTCCATAACTCCAAGAGGAAGGCCAAGGTCTAAAACAGACATGCAGCAACCGGCACAGAAGATGAGGAAAATCTCTTGCCCAGTGAATTCAGTCCGTTTCGACAACGTTGGACATTTTCCGCTCATCTCGAAAACCCGGAAGAGATGCAAGCACTGTGTAAAAGGATTGACTAAAGTGAGGTGTCAAAAATGCGATGTAACTCTGTGTCTGACCTATGACAAAACATGTTATAGAGGCTATCACACAAAAGTACAATGCAGTGCCATAAGGAAATGACGCCTGAACACTGATGACTTCTTCCGGATGTAACCAATCGGTTACATTTTGTTATTTTCTCAATTATGTGAATATCACAAACGTTTTATATTATTTGTGTTATTTCACCCCTGGGCAACTCGTTTCCGAAGAAAAATATTTTATTTCGGGTTAGAAAATAATTCAGGCATGAAAGGGTTAATAGATTGGAATATGTTTGGGACCGATCGTGTATTCTCAATGCAAAGAAATTTGAGTGCAATCGGTTAGAGTAGTTTTTGGGTAACGTTTCACTTCTGACACAGAAGCTTCGTCAGACCAAGGGTGATAGTTAGGACAGGGAACATGATTAAGTAGTAGTCAACCCACCACCACTTATTTGACCTTACCGCTAAACAGCCTATAGTACGCCTAGAGTGTGCCACGTCTCGTGGGAATGACCAGGATCAGTGGTCCGTTTTCCTCACAGTGTGTATCCAAAACAATCTGATACAAGTGAACACGGTCAGTTGACACAGCTACCCACATACGTAAAAGTACATAACGAACGGGGCTAGGGGGATTTTTGAAGAAAAACAAAAATCTAATTAACTAATAGGTATACGGTGAATAAAAACTATTTACTTTCGCATCAGTGCCGAGCGCCAGATTGTGGAGATTTCTGCCCCATCCACCTTATTGACCGTCTGTCGACCTGCTCTAACTACTCTAACCGATTGCACTCAAATTTCTTTGCATTATTAAAAATGTTCCTTGTTCTATGAACACAACCCAGCCAGCGTGCACTGCACTGCAGTAATCTGGTGAGCATGCTATGTGGGACGAATTTTAGCACATGGATCTGTGTTCAGGACCCCAGGGATGATCCGTAAATGGAAAGCCTTCAGCTTCCGTTGTTCTTGCATGAATAGCCCATGTTTCGCAGTGTAATGGGTTGAATACGCACAAGCTGTATACCATCATGCCATCAAGTAGCGGGTAATTAAATACTTTTCATTCAGTGTTGGTTTTATCCCATTATGTTCGGATTTAGTAATAAGCTATCGTCATCAATGATCATTATGTTGTCTTATGAAGAAGGTAATCTTCTTCTTCTTACATTTTTAAGGCAAACAAGTAATCAAAATGAATAACCGTACTTGTGTTGTAGGTGGCAGACACAATGTGATATGCAAGTCCGAAAATACCAATGAGTAAATTTTATTGGCTCTAAACGACAAATATTATAGGCTAATTAAACGATCATCGAATTTAAAATTGTCCAATTATACTTGTTTATGTATTACTTTCTCAATGATTCAAGGCGCATTGAACCTAATCTTTACTGTCTATACATGATGTCGGCAAACAGCCAGAAACCGGTCGTGGTGTGAAGGTGAGCGAGAAGCGAGACCTGAAATACATTGGCAATTTTATGCGTCTTGAGCGTTAAACAGGCAGTCCCTTTGTGATTCAGAATTTGAAGATTTTGTCTCGTTGTACGTACTCATTTCAAGTATAACTTTGTTTACTACTTTTTTCAGTTTCTTGGCTCACTGATCATAATCTTGCTCTCTCCACCTGATGACGGCAAACAGCCTAAAGCTAGTTGTAGAGTGTAAGTTCGGGGATGTGATCACAGTGATACATTGATCCACTTGATTAGTTTTATTTTGAAGAAAACTTGACGATTATTATATCACCTCTACATATTAACAAAACATTTCGCAACCTATCCCAAGTTATGTGGACTTACTCATAATGTTTATATGTATATATGTTATATATGTTATATATTCATATGGATCTTGTAGCTTTAATTGAAACATTTTGTTATTTGTTAATGCGATATCATCATGAATCTTGAATCTTGATTATTGCATCTGCCAATCTGGTTTGGTTGCTATTTTGCACTCTGTATGTGTATAGCTTTTTTAATAACGCACTGCATTAAGTCTTATTTCTGAATAGAGAAACCAAAAATCAATATAACATATCGATCATTGTAAGAAAATGATGTTTTTTTCTAAGTTTTGTCAAAAATGATTCATCTTTCTGTATGCACCGGGTTGTGTGAGCTACTGATGAACTCAAATGATAAATCGGACCAACCACCGTGCAGGTCATTGAATAAAAGTGTCTGAATTCACTTAAGAAAATATTGCTTCTATCATCTTCGTCCGTTGAAGCCTAACTATGAAGCTGCTATGTCTTTTAGTCATAATAGCCATTCTGGCTACGACTTCGTATGGAAAACGTAAGTATTTTGTGATTATTTGTGCAACGTTTAGCAACGCATCTTTGCAATAACTCTAGTCGAATCTATTTAACAAATAATTATTTTCGTGTTCATTCACAAGATACAGAGACGGCTACAGCACATGATGACTTTCTACAACGTTTCAAATGCTGTGTAGTATATTGAGTGGGTTGGAATCTTTTCGAAACCGTTCACAGTGATATGAGGTATCCACGTGGAATACATCGGTTTTCCAGTGACGGTGTGATCTTTGTTTAGTAGCTGGAGGTCGTCCCTGCTTTTCAACAGCATGTATCTGACGCCATACACGATGTTTCCAAAGTGCGCGGTCAAACATCCCAGCTCGTAAAGCCGATCTCAATAGCTTTTGTATCTCCTAATAAAACATAATTATAACAAATGTGCTATCCATAAAATTTCAGCTTCCTGATTTCAACTGTGAAAATAGGAGATCTTTTGGAACATTGTCCTTTTCATAGACATAACATTACCGGTGCAGATAGTTTCCTATTTTGAATTTGTTAACGTTATTACACGAGAAGTTCATTAGGAAAACCGATATTGCATTATGAATTGTAGTCACTACATTAGCATCTCATGAACATTGTTCGTTTGTTCATTAGAGTTTATATATTGTTCATTTCAGGAAGACGGCGAAGTAAGCTGTTGTAATATATGTGCTTAAATGGTACCACACATTAAGATCATTCATCTGGTTACACAATGAATTTTGTCCAAAACTTGTTTTATTGCTATAAAGTGTATCAGTGTCAGTTCGAATTATTGTGGTTTAACGTAAAGTCAGTGGATATCTAAGGTTTATTATCCTAATAAATCAAGGATAAATAATTATCTACCCAAACTTGTGCATTATAAATCAACAAGGAAGTATTGAAAACCAGCTTTATAATGTTTCAGTGACCGACTGTTTTACTTGTTCATAATAAACCATGCCTAATTGCAACAAAGTTGCAAAATCGACTGCTCCGCTGGATAAACGTAACATAAATTTAGTTCGCAATTTTCTTTGCCACGTTTTTCATCGATTCTAAACACAGAAGAGAATTTTGTTGAATAGAAACCAAATAAACTTATTCGGATCCAAGCTGCATAATAAAGGTAGGAAACGATTGCTGTTGGAATTTATATTCGAATTAATTTGGACCTAATAGTCCGCATCGACGAAATTTTCAAACAAATAGAAAAGTTTCAACATTAAGGCAAGACATTGAACATTGATTTTCATTTTACACGCTGGCTTGTGATGTTTTTAGTAAAAATGAATATTCTATATAATCCATGTATCATGATATACAGACAGACTGCTCGAACTCGTAAAACAAGTGTCAAATAGCATATCAAACTGATTCAACAACTGTGATTCAAAATTTCGATAATTTTACAATTTTACTTCACCACATTCTGTCAAGTTTGGTTAAGCCAGCTTTAAAACCTTCTGCAGACTGCCTTCCTATCGGGATAAAATTATCAAAGATATATCGAAACCTAGCAGCGTCACTTGCTCTCACACATTTATTTATTTAAGATGTAAAACACTCCTTATCGTACTGTCCAAATCGGATGAGCACAAAATGAACGTAACCGGTCGTGGGATTGGCGATGGAAATGCATGCAAATGAGGATCATCTCTTTGTATGAATGGACATAAATCATTTGATATATTATTTTGATCCCAGTTTACTAAACATTCCTTTTAACTGAACGGTACGCTATCTGTATCGGATTGTCCTCCAGGAATATAGCTCAAACCTCAAACTGGAGTAAAAGCCACCGCGTATTGCATATAGCTGCATACCCAGAAGGAAAAGCTTCTTAATTTCGCTTCTAATTATCCAGCCATACGGCTACTTATTCAGATATAAATTAACAGAAGTTTTAAATACCATTCCATTCAAAATTGATCTATGCATCTAGAGTTTACACGTACAGAAAAAGCATATTTTCATTTAGGTTCCTGAGACTGGAATTCGAAATTGTACAACAGTATTGAACGCTTTTCCACACTCATCTCAGACTAACTCGCGTATGATGTGCCCATGAAAACTCACTTCTGTGATAAATACATTGAAATAATGCCGAAAATAAACACAATATTTTCTAGACAAATTTAATACATTTCAAACTGGTCCAAAAGGAGAAATTCTGAATATGTATGAATGGAATTGTGCTCTTTTTCTTTTTCTTCTACAATTACTTCATCGCGATCCATCATTTTCATCAAACTTAAAATAAACTTTTGACTTTGATTCTACTGCTTGCTATATAATTTATTGAGATAACTTAATTTATCACCCATATACACTCAAATAACCGTACTATGCCACCTCGTTACTATGCCACTCTCGCTATTGTGCCACTTTTGCTCGGTCCAGACAAAATTCAATACAAAATAAATTTACTATGCCACTCCCTACTCTCGCTTTTATGCCACTATTCTGTGACTATTTAAAATTGCATTTTTGCTCTTCACTGAACCTTATCTTACTGTCTCCACCTGACGATAGCAAACAGCCTGAAACCGGCAGTGGTGTGCAAGGGATGGGGATGTGAGCACCAAAATACTTTGGCAATTTTGCGCATTTTACGCATATAGTCGGCCGGTTTCAAGGTCAAAGTTTTCTCCCTGACGCCAGCTACAACAAGCCAATCACCTCACGCACAATGACAAGCTTCTTTCCTACTCTTGCTTCAAGTGTCGATAGATAGACCCACGAAAGCGCGCCCACAAACAGACACTCACAACAGTGACATCGTTATTTTTCAAACTATTCAGCCCAGAATGTCAGCTCAGGAACGCTAGCGAACCGACTTTACGCTGAAGAAGAAGCTCGAGATAATCAATGCTGCGAAGAAGGAGCCGAATCAGTTCAAGTTGGCGAGGGAGATTAGCAAGAAACGGGGCGTCGAAGTTAAGAGAACCACTGTGAAGGTCATTCTCAGCAAGAAGGATGCAATTGGAGCTGCAATCAAAGCTGGAGTTCCATCGAAGCGCATGAAGCTGACGCAGCCTCACGACCCAAAGCTTGAGGAGGGAGTGCTGATGTGGCTGAAGCAAGCCAGAGGACTGAATCTGCCTGTCATCGGCGATCTGATCAAGGAGAAGGCGATGAAACTGGCCGAGCTGATGCACATCCCAGACTTCACAGCGAGCGACGGTTGGTTAGTCAGCTTCAAGAAGCGCAATGGCGTCACGTTCAAGACAGTGCAGGGCGAAGCTGAAGCGGTGGATTCCCAATCCCTTATTGATTGGCAGCAGTAGGTTTTCCGGCCCTTACTCAGGCGGTTCTCTGCAGATGATGTCTTCGACCTGGACGAGACTGTACTCTTCTGGCAACTGCTTCCGAACAAGACCATGGCTTTCACGGGAGAGCGGTGTACTGGAGGAAAGAAAAGCCAACAAAGGATTACTCTTCTGGTTGGGGCAAACATGAGCGGCAGCGAGAAGTTTCCCCTTTTGGTGATCGGCAATTCCAAGAGACTGTTTCTTCAAGAAGAAGGAGATCCCGGTTACGTACAAGGCGAACTCGAAGGCGTGGATGACGGCGGAGATTTTCGAGGAGATGTTGCTTGCGTGGGACGGACCACTCGGCCAGCAGGGACGCAGAGTTCTGGTATGTCTCGATAACTTCTCTGAACACCCTCCCGAGCTCCAGCTGAACAACATCCAACAGGTATTCTCAACACCCAACACGACAGCCAATTCGCAACCAATGCATCAGGGAATCATAGATAACTTCAAGCGCCACTACAAAAAGCTGCTGCTATACTGCCGGCTAGAGACCATGAACGATCGCAAAAAGGAGTTCAAGTTCACGTTGCTCGACGCTCTACACGTCCCAGGTATGCTTGGAAGCAGGTCAGCAAGTCGACAATCAGGAACTGTTTCGCGAAAGCCAAGTTTATCGGAGAAGAAATCCGAACTGAGCCTCAGGATGCGATGCTGCTCGAGATCTGGAAAGCCCTGCCTGCCGAGGAAAAGATGCACGAGAACGAGGAAATCGAGCTGCCTGACTTTCTCGAAGCCGACGAACGCCTCGCGACTGGCGGGTCATTCACGCTGGAGAAGATTGCGGAGGAAATGCTGTACAATGAGAAGCCGGTGGAAAGCGAAGACGAAGTGATTGTCGAGGAGGAAATCGTTCTGTTCGAGGAACCCCAGCGTGCTTGGATCACCGTCCGAAAGTTCATGCAACAGACAAGCGGGAAGCCCGGTTTGATACAAACGTGTGATCGGCTAGACAATTAGATGAATGAGATCCGACGAAAGAAGATGCGTCAGCCGACGATTTTTAAGAGCTTTGGACTAATCGATTGAGCAAATCAATGATGGACTTGAGAAAATATAGCCGTTTTTACCAAACCTCGTTACTATGCCACTCTCGCTACTATGCCACTCTTGTTCGGTCCCGACGGATGGCATAGTACGGAGATTTGAGTGTATTCCTTGTTTTATGTCAATTCTCTCATGGAAAAATGTTGTAAAATGTGCGCATTCGAAATGGCCCCATTCAATGTTCATTCAAAACACGAAAACATATAACCACCTAAATTAAAAATTTTAAGATTACTTTAGCGCATGTGACATGTAATGTGTGATTGAATAAAGCGCATGCATATTGTGGTCGAACTGTCACTATATTATATATATATATATATATATATATATATATATATATATATCCCAATACAATTTTGTTGACGCTTTGGATCAACCAAATAATTAGATTGTGATCCATGTAACTTAGATTGAACCAGAATCGAAGCTTCATCACTATGTGACGGAAAGTTATTGGTGTGCAATCGGTTACAGCAAATATATTGGGTAAGGTTTCTCTATTGAAACAGAAGTTTGGTCAGACCAATGGTGAAGAATCCACTGTGACAAAAGGAAAACGTTACCCAAAAATGCTCGAATCTATTGCAAACAAATTTCTTTCTAATGTGAATACACCATCCTAAGTTATTATTTTAACAGAATGACATTTTGCATCAAATTAACAAAAACATGAAATCAGTCAGTGACGGAACGGTTTATCCACAAAGCACAACGTCTAACGAAATCTTTTAGATAAGATCACCTTGATTATTTGATGTAAGCCTTCATAAATTTGTAACTTTGCAGGTTATTTAGCAAAAATTAACATCAATTTTGGTATTGCATTTTAGGTGGCTTAATCGGTAAGCGATTTCGATTTTACAATTATAAATTTAACCTAGGTTTATCAACAATGATTTCAGGTTGTAGGTTCAAAAATACATCCAAATATTATTGGATTATGCATTGAAATATTAGTAACTGTAAAAAAGTAATATCATCTCGATATAAAACTAATGTTCACAATAAACCTAAGACCACCGTTAAATACCCATCAGGCTTGCTACTGTTAAGAACACAAAAAGCATGATATTTAGTGATGTTCTCAAACTTTGAAGACGTCAACAAACAGATTATTATCATAAAAGTATTTGCGAACATGAATAGACACAAATGGATTATTATAACACATAAACTATATCATTGTGCGATTGTGTGTTTCAACATTAAGGTTCTTTGACGGAACCCTATTTTACTTCAAAATCAAAATATATTTACCACTATTCCACTGTTACGAGGCTCACTCAACCTAATGATACATTAAGAATAAAATATTTCGGTTGGCAGACTGGTAAATTTAGAATTAACTCGATAAATGTGATT
>JACCGJ010022034.1:0-12569 GCA_013407085.1 Atriophallophorus winterbourni
ATCGAGTATACAGTTCCTACTTTTCACACGTTCTTGTTTCCGAATATCTGGGAAGTAATGTAGGGTTTCTCTTCACCAGCACGATGAGAGGTCAGCTATTCAGGAAACAATGCAATAATATGCGTGAACAATGTGTGGTGTATGAAATCACTATCCTAGTTGAGGTAAAGTGAAACACAGTCATAGACTGCATGTGGGCTAATTTACTGTCAGGTTTTCCAGGCCTAGACAGATATGATAAAAATGTAAAAATACGTTTTTTTTATAAAGTTTTTTTATTAGACAATATGCGGAAATATGATAGACCATTTAACGTCTAATTCCCTTTTAAAGCTCAACACATTTGGGAGGCTTACTATACAATCTGGGAGCTTGTTCCAGAAGTTGACCACACGGTTGCTGAAAAAGTGCTCACGTGCCAGCAACATGGGCCTACTCTTAAGAAGTTTCATGGAATTACCTCTTGTAGCTGCTTTAGGTGCAAGTTTAAGGATTTCAGTAATATTATCACCTGTAAGACCCTTTAGAATCTTGAAGGCTTCTATTAGGTCACCTCGCAGCCGCCGTCTCTTTAGTGAGAACAAACCGAGGTCCTTGAGTCTAGCCTCATAAGTTTTACCTGCCTGACCCTCAAACATCCTAGTCGCAAGGCGCTGGACCCTTTCGAGACATGCTATATCCTTTTTTAAGTACGGTGCCCAGGATTGAACGCAGTACTCCAAGTGAGGCCGCACGACTACTTTGTATAAGGGAATGAAGATTGAAGGTTTTCGGCAAGATAACGCTGAGCGAAGTCTGAACAATTCTCTGCGGGCCTTGTTTGCAGCTTCGGCACATTGAGTAGCCCATTTAAAATCGCCTGTTATAGTAATGCCAAGATCCTTCACTTTCTGAGCAGCCACTATTCTGATAGTTCCTTCACCAACTTCTAGTTGGGTTGTCGCTAAATCAGTCGTCAGAAGACAGCTCTTCCCCAGATTTAGTGGCAAGTCCCAGGTCTTTGTCCACTCGATTACTTTTTCTAAATCATAGATAAGCGTATCTCTACTGTCGGTTCCTAGGATCTTAACATCATCAGCAAACAGGAAGCAGCGTGAACTCAAGCACGCTGCCAGGTCGTTTACAAAAATAAGAAAAAGTAATGGACCAAGCACCGAGCATTGAGGCACTCCACTGAGAATCAGTGATTCCTGCGAGCACTCCCCTGCAATTCTAACATAGTTAGTGCGATTAGTTAAGAAGCTGTCTAACCATCGATGTAGGTCACCTGTGACGCCACACATACTTAGTTTGTGCAGAAAGTACCTATGGTTCACCGAGTCAAATGCCTTTTGAAAATCAAGATAGCAGACTTCGACTACTCTCCCTTCATCGAGGCGTAATGTCACTTCGTCCAGAAAGCTCAGAAGATTGGTTAGGCAGGACCTTCCTTTCCAGAATCCGTGCTGGGCATCGGATAGTAAGGAATTGGCTACCAAATGTTTACATACCTGGTGCCGAATGATTTTTTTCAAGCACTTGCAAAGAATGCTTGTCAGGCTTACTGGTCTGTAGTTGCGTACATCCGAAATGGGACCCTTTTTGTATATGGCTATTACCGCCGCTCGTTTCCAATCATCCGGTAGTATACCCTGGAGTAAGGTAGCTTCGAAAAGATTTCTCATTGCAAGGCTAACTATATTCGCAAGCGGTTGAAGAATAGCCGGATGTATACCGTCGGGGCCAGCTGACTTAGTTTTATCCAGCTGCGACAGAACTGTGGTGACCATTTCCTGATTAACCTCCACCGAGCTAAAGGGAGGTGCTCTGCACTCGTGAGTTTCTAAACAGTTACCTGAATCGCGCCGATAAACACTGCAGAAGAATGAATGCAACGCATCGGCTTTTTCCGGTGCAGTCAAAGCCGTATTGCCATCGTCCAGCACTAACGTAACTATTTCTTCTCTTAACGATCGCTTGGACTGAACATAGCCATAAAAAGCTTTCAAGTTAATCTTTGCTTTTTTGGCAAGTCGGGATTCGAAGTCCCTTTTAGCTTTCCTTTGCAGCGCAACAGCTGAATTTCTGGTCTGTATGTACTGCAGTCTAGATCTGTGAGTTCCACAGAATTTGTAAGC
The DNA here is from genome assembly GCA_013407085.1 of Atriophallophorus winterbourni. Lineage (NCBI taxonomy): Eukaryota > Metazoa > Platyhelminthes > Trematoda > Plagiorchiida > Microphallidae > Atriophallophorus > Atriophallophorus winterbourni. Next base: position 2,118 of record JACCGJ010022034.1, read on the forward strand.
CCTCCAGCTACGGTCACGACATCTAATAGCCTTGCGAATAGACGCGCTCCACCAGGGTGGTTTTCCTCGCGTTCTCACTGGTTGTAGAGGAGCAAAATCATCCTGTATTTGTAAAAGGTGCCCTGTTATAATATTCCACCTGATTTCTACACTAGGTTCTAATTCGTCTGGTTCCCAACTTAGATTCATTGCTTTAGTTTGTAGTTGGACGATGTCCATTCGACCAAAGTTGCTGGACATCTTTACTTGAGGACTAGGATGCACTAAAGTCCAGTCAAGAAGAATTACAGCGTGGTCGCTCTTGCCTAGTGGCGAAAGGTATTTGATTCCATAAATATCTCTTTTATGAGACGACAGAACCAAATCTAAAGTTGACGGAGTATGTCCTGTCCTAAACCTTGTAGGTTCCCTTACATGTTGATAAAAGGCTCCGACATGAAACCAGTCTAGATATTGCGACTGAACTGACCCTGGTGAAGAAATTTCAGTACGCCAATCAATGCCCGGGAGATTGAAGTCTCCGACAATTAGTAATGCGTTGCATTGCCCTTTTAGTACTTCCAATGTGTCCATTAGTAATTGGTCGTCTAATGATGAAGCGGTCGGGCTTCTATAAGCACATGCAAGTGCCAGTCTTCTTCTAGCGACAGTAAAAAATACCGATGTTAGTTGGATTGAGTGAGAAGCGATCTTTATCGATGTCTCACTGTGGGGGAGATCTTCGTTTATCATAATTGCCACTCCCCCTCCCGTAGCACCAGTATTCCTATCCTGACGATAGATGGAATACTTAGTTGATACAAATGACGGAACATGATCATCTGGTTTCAACCATGATTCGGAGATGGCAATTATGTCAACCTGGTTTCCCAGTGCAGCAAGCTGCAGCTCGCCCCATTTATTACGTATACTGCAAGCATTTGTGTACAGTACACGGGTATTTCTATTCTGCGCACATTTTAAACTAACTTTACTCGGGGTGGGAGCACCCCGTTTTTTGAAACCGGAGAAGTTGATAAGTGGCTAGACTGCCCTTGCGAACGAGCTTGCACCGGCCTAATGGCAGTTGTACATAGATTTTCCTCGTTCAGAAGCTTACTGGAAAGCGAGTTTTTCATGCGCTCGTATTCTACTGGCGGCCCATTTTGGAGTACATCTTCAATGACAACTACCGCAGATGACTTAAACATTTTATGGTGGCTAAGGTTAATCCCTTTTATGGGAGTTTTCAAGCCAGTCATGGGCGCTTTTGAACGCTTTCCATGAAATTGTGGTTGAGGCCCCTTATCCTGGACAACTTTGAATCGCCCATTTGTGTAGCGCTCAAGGTAAGCACTTTTTAAAAGAAGCGTATCCCTGTCCTGCTGGTTCATAAATTCTACCAAGATCGGACGAGCGCTACTTACAGTTGGGTTCCACCGGCCTACACGATGGACCCTTTTTACCTGGCAGTTAATTAGCCCTGCCATGCGCAAAATGTCTTGAACCCTGGAACGGTCCATTTGGCGCCGAAATTTGCTTTCGCGAATCAGCGGCTCTTCCCTATTTAGGATGAGGAGAGTACGAGATGGCCTCGTTTCCGCCATTTTATGGGGTGCAGCAAGCTTACTAACTTGCTCAGCTAAGGCATTTATTTGCCTTTCCAAAGCAACGTAGTTAGCTTGCTGTGTTATTACCGGACATTTACGTTATCGACGGTTTTCTTTTTAGGGTTCTTTTTTCCCTCTGTGTTGCTTTTTTTTATTCTTACCGATGGTACTGCAGACAGGGACGGGTTTCGTTGACGGGGTTGTCCTTTTTCTTACGACCTCGGCGTATCAGTATCAGTATCAGTATCACAGGGCGATAGTCGACCAAGTCGAAACGAGTGCCCAGATTCTTTCGGAGGTGTGCTTGAAAACACCCACCAATACCAGGATTGATTCCTAAGTAACACAGGCATGTGTAACTGTGAATGGAAGATGGGAGATGTCTCATCACCGAAAGGTGAGAGAGTTATGCATGTTGCATGTCCAATCGAATGAAAAGACGATGGACAGCAGTTTATTTCCACAAATGCGAAAAAATGAAAAAGAAACTCCTTTTTGTGTTTCAAAATGTTTTTAGAATATTTTTGTGTTTTTTGATCATAAAAATGATGGATTTAGTCTTAAGGGTAATGCTCCGGGAAGAGCACCTGCCACCGTTCGTCCAGCCCATGTTTGAACGCAATTACTATAGTTGCCAAGATTAGTTCTGCGGGAAGTGAGTTCCACGCGTTCACTATACGGATACTAAGGAAGTGCGTTCTGGATTCGAGCCTGGTGTGCTGTTTACTTAGCTTCAGACTGTGCCCTCCCGTACCAACCAAAGAAGAGAACCGAATGAAGTCATCGAATTCCAGACAAATCAATCCTTTGACAACCTTGATGGTCTCTATAAGATCCCCCCTATGTTGTCTCCTACTAAGTTAGAAAAGTCCTGGTGTTAATAGACGATTTTCATAATTGGTGTATGCTGACCCCTTGATCATGCGAGTGGCCGGCTGCTTTACCTTTCCTAGCTGCATGACATCCTTCTGGTAATACGTTTTCCAAGCCCGGATACAGTATTCTAAATGTGGCCTTACTATTGCCTTGTAGAGGGGCAATAGCACCTCAGCTAATCTGCAAGTGAGGGCTGAACGTAGTCGAAAGATTTCCCTCCTGGCCCTTTGAGCTGCAGCAGCACATTGGTCAGCCCACTTAAAGTTTGCGGAGACTACGATTCTTGGATACACCAAGTCATGCCATGCTTGATCATTCCTAGGTCCTTAGTAGACTTTACCCTACGGAACTCCGTGTGAGCTGAGGGCGTGGACACAATCATGTTGCCTGCCAGTTTAGAGAGCAAGTGACTCTTATCTAGGTTAAGGAAAAGGTCCCACTTACCCGCCCATGTTGTTACATCTTCCATATCACTTATCAGATTGCAGTTATCCGACCTACCGACAATTTTAACGTCGTCAGCAAACATATAACAGGGTGAGCGCAGTTGGCTGGCTAGATCGTCAATGAAGATGAGGAACAGCAACGGCCCCAAGACTGAGCCCTGGGGAACCGCACTCGTTACATGCGCACTTGCGGAGTAAGTATCATCTACCCTGACAGTAAAGGAACGGTCGCTAAGGAATGCTCGAATCCAGCTCAGAAGGTTCACTGATACTCCTATGGCTGAGAGTTTGAGAAGCAAGAGCCTATGGTTGACTAAATCGAAAGCCTTACTAAAGTCGAGATAGAAGACTTCTACAGCAATACCATCATCCATCCTCTCAGTAAACTCGTTTAGAAAGCTCAACAAATTTGTAAAACATGACCTACCTTTTAGGAAGCCGTGTTGTGCGCCATTCAAAAGAGAGTGTTTGGTTAGATATCCACATATTTTATCGCGGATCAATCTTTCCATAACATTACATGGTACACTAGTGAATAGACGGCAGGAGGACTACAGACATGAAAGCCGCTTCAGCTCTCGGGTCTCTGCTATCTCAGCGTAGATTCCTCATGAGGAGTTACTGAGCTGGAAGAGTAGGCGAATGGCGCGGGTTAGCGGCAAGTTCACCGTACAATATGCGTTTAAACTGATCTTCGGTGACTGTCCCGATTGCATCATCGGAGAGTGCATTCCAAATATTGACCACTCTGGTCGACAGAGTAAACGATGGCTTCAAGTGTTCCGTTCGGCGCTTCTGCAACTTCAGCGAATAACTTCTAGTTCTTGAATCCGTGGATATCGAAAAGAATTGTTGAAGTTCCGTTCCGTCATATCCAAGCAGGATTTTCCGCGTGACCAGCAAATCATATCGCATTCTTCAAAATTTCAGTGGGAAAAGTTTGAGTTCCCACAAGCTTTCGTCATAGGGAATACGAAACATACCCCTCACGCACATGGTAGCCCTCTTTTGGAATTTCTCCAGTCGATCCTTCTCCCCTTTAGTTAACGGATAGTTCACCGGAAGCCCAAATTCTAATATTAATCTGACGTGAGAGCTATACAGAACTTAAAAACTTTGGGATTTATCTCTAAGAAGGATCGTCTCAATGCCCACCACATGCGGCTGGCAGAACCGACCTTTCTGGCAGTATCCTCCTCAGTTCTTCTTCTTCTCTTCTTCTTCTTGATAGACGACAGGGGATCAAGCCCTTGTAAGCCGCATCTCTTTATATCAGCAACATAGTCCAGGAGAACCTCAGTTGAAGAAATCCTGTCCAGTGTTGTTCAGCTTCGCATTGATTACAGGCAATACCTTATCCAAAAGTTGCTTGAATTGGTTTTCAGAGCTTGCTGAAATAACCTCTTCCGGAAGCACATTCCACAAGTTAACAATTCTTGTTGAGAGCGTGAATCACTGTGGTAGGCGTAGTGTCCTTCGCTTTTGAATCTTAATAGCATGGCCACGGGTTCTTGAGTCCGTCATGAGAAGGAAAAACTCGAGCAGTTCTCCACCATAAACTCCCAGTAATATGCGATGAGCTAGCAGCATGTCGTAGCGCACACACCGAATACTAAGCGACATAAGTTTGAGGCGTTGAACTTTTTCCACTTAAGGAATTGATTTCAATCCTTGTACTCGTTTTGTCGCCCGCCTTTGCAATTTTTCCAACTGGTCACGTTCTCCCTTAGTTTGTGGATAGGTGGCTGGCAAACCATATTCCAAAACAGGTCTCACGTATGTGGAATAAAGAATGCGAAACATTTGTGGAGTAATCGCCGAAAACGACCGACTAATAGCTTACCATGCGCGGTTTGCAGCAGCAGCTTTTCTGTTCTTATCCTCCTTGGATTTGAGCGTCCGAGTCACAATTATACCCAGGTCACGTTCAGTATCAACCCACTTCAGTTGATGATCCCCGAGGAAGTACGCACCTTCATGCGTGCTTGGCCCGAAAAGCATTACAGCGCATTTCTGTGGTTTACAGGAAGCTGCCATTTTACCGTCTGATCAAGCAATTTGTTCAATTCGTTCTGGAAAATGGTATTATCAGCAGAAGAGCTTACTGTACCCAAACTTTCAGATCATCCGCGAAAAGTAGACAATTAATATTTAATGAGTCGGGGATGTCATTAACATATTCTTTGAAAAAGTAACGGGCCGAGAACATATCCTCGTGGAAACCCAGAAGTTGGACGCGTAATCTGCGATTTGACTCCGTTAACCTCGACCTGTGTATAACGGTCAACAAGGAAGTCTTCAATCCAAGTTAGAACAGGTCCCTTTACACCACGAGCACGGAGCTTGAGCAATAGACGTTGAAATGGAACACGGTCAAAAGCCTTACTGACATCAATGAAGGCAGTTGCTACCGGTTGACCCAGATCAAGTTCAGCCCACCAGTGCTCGCGAGCAGTGATTAGATTGGGTGCGCATGATCGTCTTGGCGTAAAACCATGCTTAGCAGATGTTAGCTGACTGGTTGTAAGAAGAAAATCTGCAATCTGTTTTTTCAGCAGTCGTTCCAGAGTCTTCACAACTACTGAAGTGAGGGTAACCGGTCGGTAGTTAGCCGGATCACTGGTTTCACCGCCCTTATACATTGGTGTAATTGCCGTAATTTCAATCTTGAGGTAACCTACCATACCTCAGGGATAAATTGAAGATTAGCGCCAGTGGTTTATGTATGATACTCGACAATACCTTCAAAAGCATCGGGTGTATATCGTCCGGGCCAGGTGCTGAGTGTACATCGAGTCGTTCTAGCAAATACTGCACCATCTCTGGCGAGATCGAGATATCCGGCATTTCGGCGTTGCTCTCGTGAAGCAGAGGAATGGGAAACGTCTCCTCTGTGTAAACCGAATTGTACTGAGCGGCGAGAAGAACTGCTTTACGTTCATCTTCATGTTCAGTCGAACGTCCGATAGAGCTCAAGCAAGGTACTCGTTGAGAAGCTTTCGTTCTACGTCTCATGTACGCAAACAAGCGTTTCGGCATCGAGTTGGCTTCGTCCACCAAGCGAGTTTCATAGTTCTGCCTTTTTTCTCTTTTGAGGTAGGTGCACTTGTTGCGGATAACTTTGTAGGTGACATAGTCATCGGTGCATCCACTAGAACAAAACTTCCGCCATAATCGCTTTCTTAACTTCATGTATTTACGGATTACGTTATCAAACCACGGCGGTCCCTTAGCAGGGGATCTTCCATTCATCCATGGGGCATGATTTTCAAGCGATCTTATTTTACCCAAAAAGTCCAACTAACAGATATCAACATTCGTAGATAGATAGAGGGAGTGACCAGTCCATCGAGTTTGCAGACGTGATTAGACTCGTTGTGTCTAATTTCCAGTAGTTTCTCTGGGCATGCGTACGTATTCTCGGTTGAAGACCCCGATTCCAAACGAACCATAAAGAACAGTGATCGCTGCAGCCAATGGGGGTCTTAATAGACAGATTCGTAACATCAGAGAATCTAGGTGTGACCACCAAATCCAATATCGAAGGAACTTGCCCGACGCATATCCTCGTAGGATCGTTTACATTCTGCACCAAATTCAGCTCCAAAATCGTATCTAGGAATTCTCGTTGGAACGGTTCACCCCTCGAAACTAAATCCGCCCAGTTTATATCAGGAGCATTCAGGTCTCCAAGAACGATACAGTCACCAGTGATACCATACAGTTTGATTTGATCACATAACACAGGAACGTAAGCGCCAGGTGAGCGGTAAATGACCCCAAGTGATGCAGCTCCAGAGCTAGACTTCACCTTACACTAGAGGCTTTCGGCATTTCCAGCATCATGTTGAAACCTTTTCAATACTTCCACAATCAGGTGCTCTTTAAAGTATATGGCAACGCCACCGGCAGATCTCAAAGCTACTCAGTCACTTCTGAAAAGCGTATAGTGTGGTAGCGTGCACTCCATATCACACATATTCGTTGTTAACCACGATTCCGTGACAGCTATGATATCTGGCTGTCTCTGACAGGCAATTTCACTAACCTCGTCAAGTTTATTGCGTAGAATCCTCGCATTGAAAAGCAATACTCAAAATCTCTTCACAGAAGGATTACCTGGGGTTGGATTGACAGCGGCTTCCAACGAATGTTCGGCCCCCTCCTCACTACCCGAAAATCCACAATATGGAGATCAACCTCGCCAGCTTTCCTGCGTGCTCGCAATTCTTGGGTAGCTGTTTTCATTTTTATTCTATCTTCAGGAGACAGGTCGCGTAGTATCTTGAATGGCTCACCCTTAAGACGATGAGCGCGTCTTAGTACCATCTGGACTTGCTCATCCGAAGCTAAAACAATTTTCAGCGTCCGCGCTTTATCATCCTCCTTCTTCCGGCCAAGTCGGAATGCAGAAATGATGGTAACTCCTTCCTCTCCTTGATCAAAAAGCTTTGAAAAAGTTGATTGTAGGAAAGTTCGCTCTTGCTGTAAGCGTATTTCAGCCATGTCCCCGGTTTGCTCAGGAACATTTATCATAATAATGCATCTCTTCCGAGAATCCAAAAGTGGTTTCTTTGAGACCGGAGATCTAAAAGCATTATCAGAAGTAGGTACTTCTTCCACTACATTTAGCTGAGCCTCTATTTTGCTCAATCGCCGTGACAATATTTCATAGCCCGGATCACTGTGTAGACCCTTCGACGTCACATCTGCATAAGTCTTATTCCTTCTTGACTGTTGAGCAAACGGTGTTGAAGGCGAGCAAACGTCCAGTTTTTGCACCTTCAATGGATCCTCGATACTAATACAATTTTTTTAAACGGCTTGTAGTCGAGGAAGCGAATGGCACGCAAGCTTGCTCCACAGATAGGTGGTGTCTATCATCAGCTGAGATTGGGTCAATTTTATGTCACCTCCATCGAACACCTTAGCGGCTTTAGTAGATGCAGCTACGACTTTATTCTGACTACTTCCGTGCTTAACACTTGATGGTGGGAGGTATATCTTACATACCATCCGAATAATATCGCATGATATAATCTGAAGCCAGCGATACGTCTCTGGCTTCATTCCTCCGCACCGAATATGCACCCATTTGAGACATATTCCACATTATACTGCTTTCGCATTATCAGCAACCTGTTAAGCGCATGAAAGACAAGATTCCGCCGAGCAAGCAGCGGGGCACCTATTCCTTCGCATCTTCGTGACAGTAGGTGCTTTATTATCTACTTTTGCAGATTTTCTAGTCATAACCATGTTGAAATCCGGCGAAAATCAAATAAATACAGAATCAAAGGATTCGTAAGAAGCAAAATGCCACGTTGACCTTGGCACCGAACTGTAAATGGCTGATAAGCCAATCGAGTGTGCAGAATATCTGTCAGTGGTAAGCTTCAAAGGAGCGCCCACCACTGCCAAAGTTGGTTCATTCTTCTCTGATATCGTTGTCGTATGCGACGATACGTCCGGTGTTTTCCAGGCCGTCCTTCGATCCCAAAATTTGTAGCTGCAACTGAGAGAAACGGAAAGGATTTTCTCAACCAAGCCGGTGGAAAATTAGTGCGTACATTTAGAACATGACATTTAAAACGAGGCATTATATAACAGGATTTTTTAAATCGTGGTAAAGATCATATAAATTCTAAAATAACAAAAAATGGACAATACTGTCGACAGACGACCTGTATATTCATGTGAAAAAGTCTGGGAAAAGCTCATGCCACAAGGCATCTAAACCTCTTTTGAATGCACCTATTGAATTGTAAGCGATTAGTTCCTCAGGCAGCATGTTCCAGATGTTCACCACTCTTTAACTGAAAAAGCGTTGCCTAAGATTTAAACGGCTGTGGTTATACGCGAGCTTGAATGTATGTCCTCTAGTTGAAAGGTTGATCGCTCGAGAGAACAGGATTTGACAACTCTCGTCGCCTAAGCCTCTCAGGATTTGAAAGTTTCTACCAGGTCCACCCTAGACGCCGACGCCGAAAGTTTAATTCTGTTCAGTTAGCACAGGAGAGTATGTGGCTTACGAGCCAATTGAGCGCCCAGAATTTCTTTCGTTGAAAAGCTGCAGAGAATCACCCACCACTGCCAAAACATTTTTTCCTTTTTGTCTATTTGAAATCTTCGACGATCACGACGCCAAGAGAATATCCGGATTGCATTTAGGGAGCACCGGGTTATAACCGATGCTTTAAAAAGAAAGAGCAGTTTCTCTTCACCAGCACGGTGAGAGGTCAGCTTAAGAAGAATTGTGTATAATAAAAACAGAGAACTCTAGCAGTTACATGTTTTACGGGATACCTTTAAAATCTGAATTACATAAGCTTGTATGTAATTAGGGATAGTATTCAGGAAAAAATTACCCCAGTCGCAGTCCAAACCCTGCTCAAAACTGGAGACAGTACTGCAGGATATAAGTTTTTCTGGAAGAACGTTCCAGAATTTTACAACCCCAAGGCTGAAAAAGTGTTTTTTGGAGTCTAGGAGACATCGTTTTTCAGCACGTTCATGTGAAGGGCCCCGGGTGCCCAGCTCTGGACTTAAGGTAAAGAAGTCGTTCATGATTACGCCACATAAACCCTTCAAGATCTTGGAGGTTCCAATAAAGTCAGTTCTCAAACGACGGCTCGTAAGTGAGAAAAGATCTAGGGACTTCATTCGTGCAGCGTAAGGTTTCCCTCTCTGACCATTAGTCATGTGAATTGCGAGGCGCTGTACGCTTTTTAGTCGAAGGATGTCCTTCTTGTCGTAAGGACACCACGCCTGAACACAATATTCGAGATGCGGCCAAACTGATGCTTGTGAAGGGGCAGGAATACATCGCTCTTCTTTAAGATAACACAGATCTCAGCCGAGAGAGCACTTTGCGAAGCACGTTCAACTGCAGCGGCGCATTGGTCCTCATATTTAAAGTCAGTCCTAACTAGTACTCAAAATCCTTAACACACTGTGCGGCGCTAACGCTGAAAGAATTTCCCGACACCTGAACCAAAATCTTATCACCCAGTGCTGATAAAAGTCTGCTCCTATTAAGTTTCATCGGAGTTCCTATTGGTATGACCAGTTTATGACACGCTCAAGGTCATGCATCAAGGTGTCTTCATCCATTGATCCTATGAACTTCACATCATCCGCGAAAATAAAGCATGGACACTTCAAGGCAGATGACAAGTCATCCGTGCAGATGAGAAATAGAAGAGGACCGAGTACCGACCCTTGAAAGACCCTACTGATCACGTCGGTTTGGGCAGACAACATGGATTTAACCCGATTTCTGAATGTCCTTTCTGTAAGGAATGCTTTTATTCAAGCAAGTAGAATACCCTGTATTACTTTTGCTACTAACTTGATCTCTAGAAGGCGGTAATTCACGTAAGCATAAGCTGCAGCTAATAGTAAGTAAGGGCTTCGACTGGCTTTCCTTCGTCCAGCATTTTAGTTGCAGTATCGAGTAACTAAGAAGTTTTGTCAGGCAGGATATACCTTTAAGAAATCCGTGTTGAGTTACACTCAACAGAGAATGGCGACTAAGATGC
>JACCGJ010022035.1:0-26148 GCA_013407085.1 Atriophallophorus winterbourni
AATTTATTTTGTATTGAATTTTGTCGGGACCGAGTAAAAGTGGCATAGTAGCAAGAGTGGCATAGTAACGAGGTGGCATAGTACCGAGATTTGAGTGTATATATATGTGTACATACGTACAAAAATGCTGGATTGTTACGGCCAACCAGAACTCACCGGCGCATGTTCACCACATCATATCCGGTAAGATTTTTCTGAAATTGCGTCTTCACGTAGTACCGTATGTTGAATGAGGAGTCCCCGCATTCCAGCAGCGGTCGAATCACCTCCAATTCCGATGGCGTTAGACGTCGGTTGCGAAAGAAAAACGACCCAGCTTCCCCGGTTTGTAATTCATGGTTATGAACCATGTTACTTTTGGTGACGCGGAAACCAGAGCCCATACGCCCCAAGTTGAAATGGGCCTCGCATTTTGTTGCAAACGAATCTCTACGGCGAAGGCCAAGATTTGGTTTCTGGTGGTATCCTTTTCGTTGACATATATATTTAATAAATGTCAACTCGCCCGATTGGTTCCTCTTTGATGTACGGATGGCATAGTGGGTACCAGAAAATCGAGCGAAATCGGTCAGCAGGTGGTTCAATTCCACGAGACTTCCAATCGCGCGGTTGCCAATGGTTCCCTGAAAAATCTGAGTAATATCGTTAGAGCTCATAATTAAAAGTGACGGCGGACCCCTTGCAGAGCTATTTATTGAAGCTAAAGCAACCAATCAGAATTCAACTAATCGAAATAATCTGTATGAAGGCTGACAGGCGTTGTGGCTGAAGCAATTCAACCAATCCAAAAGTTTTGCAGGTTGTAGGCATAATTTTGCCATAATATATATATATATATATATATATATATATATAGTCTATATCTTATATAATATATCTATATATTATATATATATACACATCAGTTTAAAAGTGAAAGTGCCACCCGCAATGCACGCAAAAGAACGAAGAAGAAAAAATGTACAATATTAGGGGGAATTTTTTCTGTCTAAAACATTGTTCACATTCGATGTTTTATTTTTTTACAAATTTGAGGGGGGACACAAAATAGAATGCACTCTCTCCACTGTTGCCGGTTCTCAGCCATCGTCGACAGCGTGTCAAGCCACAGACACTCACTATCCCTTGGACCCCACCCAGGAAGCCGCGTTCGTCCGACCCGAGCTAAACCCGACGTCAAGCATTTTAAGGCCTTCTTCCAGGTCAGCGGTTGTCCACCTGAACACCGCCGCCAGCCTGGGCCAACCGACACACGCAGCGCGCGGAAGGGTAGGCGTTCAGGCTTCATTCTCAAGACATGCCCTAGCCAGCGGAGACGGGAACGGTCGATTAGGTCTCGTAGCATCAGGCTGTCCCCACCTAGAACACGGTGCCTCACTTTAACGTTGCTAGTGCGGTGTTGCCACCACACTCGTGCAAGCCTCCGTAAACATCGATGTTCAAACACCTCCAAGCGCCGGAGCTCCTCTGCGCGTACTGCCCAGCTCTCGCACCCGTAAAGCAAGACCGACCTGACTGAGGCCAGGTAAACTCTCCCCTTGAGTCTCAAACTCACGTCAGACCGCTCCCAGAGATGACCTAGACTAGTGAACGCGAAGCGAGCTCTCGCAATGCGAGAGCCGATCTCACTTTCCAGCCCTCCTCCCGCCGTGATGCAGCTACCAAGATAGGTGAACTGTTCCACACAGTCCAGACTTAGGTCATCGACCGTCAGAGTGGGCTGCAACCCCTCCCAATCTTGAAGAAGAACCTTACACTTAGTTGGAGCTAAGTGCAATCCGTACCTAGACGCCTCCAATGCTAGCTGGTTCAGGGCATTTTGTAGGAACACCGGATCATCACCAAGCAAAGCAATGTCATCGGCATAATCAAGGTCAGTGACACGGTTACCTGGAAGTAGCTCGATCCCACCTCAGTGAAGCTACGGAGAGCATTCTGGAGGACATCCTCGATCGCAAAGTTGAACAAGAATGGGGACAGCGGACAGCCCTGGCGCATGCCACTGTTTGTGGGGAACGCCGGCGATAGGCTGCCGTAGACCCTGACCCTCCCTGAAGAATGAGAATAGAGCTCCTTCAAGATGGCGACATACTTAGGAAGGATCCCACTCCTAAGCAAGCAGTTCCAAAGAGTAGTTCTGTCCACCGAGTCGAACGCGGCCCGGATGTCCAGAAAAGCTACGATGGTTGGTCGCCGGTACAGGTGTCTGTGCTCTAATAACTGTCGCAGGACAAAAAGCTGATTCACGCATCCTAGCCCCGGGCGGAATCCAGCCTGTTCCTCACGGCGACGTAACTCCCGAATGGGCGATAGCCGACGAAGGATGATGGGAACCAGGAGTTTAGACGCGACAGGAGTCAGGGATATCCCACGATGATTGGAACACAGATTCCGTGCGCCCTTCTTAAAGATTGGGATAACCGTCGATTTACCACATGACGCCGGGACCCGCTCCTCAGCCTATACTTTGGTAAACAAATCACGTAACTCCGCTGCCACAAGATCACCTCCCTCCTTAAACAAAATCGGGTGGAGGTCGTCAGGACCAGGTGACTTGTGGCGCTTCAGTGCTCGAATTAACTCTCTCACCTCCTGGAGATCAGGAGCGGCTAAGGAAACGGGCCAAGGCGTGCAAATCGGTGTCTCAGGCGGCGAGGTCGGAGGAGGTGGCTGGCTGAACTGAGCACCAAAGTGCTCAGCCCATCGTTCTAAGCGTCTACTAAGATTGGTGATCGGCGAGCCGTCTGTTTCGCAAATAGTCTCGCTCACTGTATTCAGTTTCGAACCAGTAGCTCTAATTAACTGAAACAATTTGCGAGTATTGCCCGATGCGGCTGCAACCTCCATCTCACAAGCACGTTGCGTCCACCAGAACTCGCGGTCATTCCTTAAGCTGGCCTTTACGCGGGTATTGAATTCTCTCCGAGCACGGTTGTGTTCAGTGCCGGTGGGTAAAGTTCGACGGTGATCGATTAAAGCAAGTGACTGGGCCGAGATCCAAGAGCGTAACAAAGCGCGGGTTGGTTGACAGCTTTCAGAAGTAGCGCAGGACAGTGCTGTCCGAACGAAGTTCCAGTGCTGCTCAACATCAAACGGGGGTGCTTCTGCGAGCTCCCTGTTCAATGCATGATGGAACTCGGTTCTGACAGCGTGTGGCATCAAAGAGGCGGTGTCTACATGAGTTCGTCTTGCGCGTGCCTTACCCCCAAATTGGAAGTGGACTGTCGCACAGACTAGCGCATGGTCTGAGTCCACACTGGTGGTCCAGTATGAACGACAATCCTTGATGCTACCACGCCACCTGTAGCTAATAGCAATGTGGTCAATTTGAGACCATACGTGCTGTGATGGTGAGCGCCATGTGGCCATTCGACGCTGGGAACGCCGAAATGCCGTACTGGAGAGATAGAGGCGGTGATCGCCACAGAATGTGAGCAATCGTTCTCCGTTATCTGAACGCCCGCCATCCAGCCCATACTGACCTCCTAGGTGGCGCTCGTATTCAGACAGCGACCAACACGAGCGTTGAGATCTCCTGCCATGATTACGACATCTGTCCTGCGTGCCTTGCGAAACAAACTATGCAACTTCTCATAGAAGTTGTCCTTACTGAGATCCACACTACAGTCCGTTGGAGCGTAGGCAGAAATCACCAACAAATCCCTCCGCGTTTCGCACCGCCTGTTCACCCGACAGTGGCCACGAAATCGTGCACCGCACAGTCTGCTGTCAACGGGAATCCACTCTAAGAGTGATTGTTCAGCACGGGAACTGAGCGCGATACCGACGCCAGCCAATCCGGCAGAGGAAGCATCCGGGTCACTAGAGAGGCGCAGGTGGAATCTGCTGTCTGGTTCAGCTGGGGAGACCAACTGACAGACTTCGCTTGTGTCACGGAAACGGGTTTCCGACAAGCAGCAGATATCAATACCTAACGTCTCAAGCGTTCGTGCAAGGCCGGCCTGTTGTCCCGGTTGTAGCAAGGTCCGAACGTTAAACGAAGCTAACCTAAATGAAACCCGCGGGCGTAGAAGAGTTGTAGCAATCGACGGCTGTCTAGACGGCATGAGTCGTACATCAGGTAGAGAGAGCGAATCGGGGATGGTAACATGTGGAGGAGAAGCAATAGAAGCAATAGAGGAGATAGTAGGAATTTCTAGTGCGGTTATTGTCATTGTTTGGGTGTGGGCGTGATACTACCCGGTTGCCCAGGCCGAAGTAGAGGAGTTGATCTTGAGGACTCCCACCTCAATCCTTTGGCCCGAAAGCCTAACCCGCAAGGCAGCGGAGCGAGATTAAGGATCGCACCTATCGGGGCCGGATACTGTAGGTACAGTTCACAAGCCATTCGCGAGGTAGAGACCAAGCAGGGACTCCCGACATCATCCCAACCAGTCGAGCCGGTGATCCTTGCGGATTCGTACGCCTCTTCCGGTATACCATGTCCGCGAGGGACAAGGAGACTGTGTTTGTCTGGCTTCTCACCATTGACCAACCTGGTATGAGTAACTCTGAAGATGCCACGAAGACATCACCCAGTATAGCTCAATGGCTCATCGAGGCACGCAAGCCGCTGCACCACGTCAAGGTCCAGTCTCGGCGCATAGTTGCACTCCGCGGCGATCTGCCGTCCGGCACCAAGGTATGATGGTAATTAGAGCGGCAGCCAAGACTGTATTTGCTCCTCCCCCGGCTTGCAGACGACGCTTTACACAATGCCTCCAAAGTGAGCGGTCAAGAGCAAGTTCTTCCCAGCTTGCGGGGTCAATGTCAAGAGCTTTCATATCTCTTCTGCAAACATCTTTGTACCGCAAGTGCGGTCTGCCCAATGTTCGACTTCCTAATTGCAACTCACTGTAGAGTAGATCTTTCGGAATACGACCATTTTCCATTCTATAGACATGACCAAGCCACCGCAGGCGGTGCTGACGTAATAGGGTGAACATGCTCTGTAGACCAGCTTTTGAAAGCACTTCAGTGTTAGTCACTCTGTCCATCCACGATATGTTCAAGATACGACGGATGCTTCGTTCTTGTCTTGCGTGGGTGGTCCAGGTTTCACTGCCGTATAGTAAAGCATTTAGTACGCACGAGCTGTATACCATCATCTTTGTCTTTATAGTCAGCTTGCGGTTGCCCCAAACACGAGAGTTCAATCTCCGTGTCTAGTGAGAGGTTATCCGCAATGGTTGAACCAAGATATGTGAAATGATGTACTGGTTCAGCTGACAGTTTTCCAACAGTGATGATTGGTGGCGATACAGTCCCTTGACCAAGGACTTTGGTCTTGCTCATGCTGATTGTTAGACCAAAGTCTTTGCATGCCGACGAAAAACAGTCCATTAGCGACTGTAGGTTCTCTTGGGAGTGAGCAATAAAGGCTGCATCGTCGGCAAACAACAGGTCACGGATTATCACATCCCGTACTTTGGTTTGTGCTCTCAACCGGTTCAGGTTGAAAAGCTTACCATCACTTCGCCTTCTGTTCTCGTCCTAAAAGCGTGCTTCAGAAGCAAAGCAAAGAAAATGCCGAACAGAGTGGGAGCAAGAACACACCCTTGTTTGACGCCTCGGCGAATTTCAAATGTTTCTGAACTGCAACCGTTAAAATGGACTGAGCCTTAAATGCCTGAGTGAAACGAAATAACGAGCCTGACAAGCCTTGGGGGGCAGCCTATCAAATCAAGCATTTTGAAAAGACCCTCCTTGTTGACGTAGTCGAATGCCTTCGTTAAATTGCTGGAACGGATTGTAAAGGATAAGATAGAACAGTATTTGCGCGAGACCCAACAATGCTCGAATGCCCAACACGGCTTCACGAAAGGCCGCTCATGTATCTCCAATCTACTGACCGCCCGAGAACATTGGTGCAGAAGCCTTGACGCTGGTTTGCCAGTTGATGTAGTCTTCATCGACTTCAGTAAAGCATTCGACCGTGTTCCACATCAGAGGCTTATTTGGAAACTAAGAATGTCTGGTATAGAGGCTTCGTTGCTTGCTTGGATTGAGGATTTTCTTATCGGAAGGCGAAGCCTCGTTGAAGTCAATGGGGCCAGATCTGCATCCTTTATCCCAACTTCTGGTGTACCACAAGGATCCGTTCTGGGGCCAACCTTGTTCAAACTCTATGTGAGTGACCTTCCCGGTATTCTGAACAGTGGTTGTCTCTTATTTGCAGATGATCTGAAGGTGTGGGCTTCTGTCACGACGGCCGCTGACGCTTCCCACTTGCAAGATGATTTGAATGCACTTCGGAGTTGGACTGACAGATGGATGCTCCCGATTAATGAAAAGAAGTGTGCTATCATGCACATATATAACATTTTTTTGATTTAAGTTTTCAACATTACATTACTGACAATGGTTCTCCGTGGCTCAAAAACTGTTCGTCGTAACTCTTCAACTACATCAAATCAACCAATTACTCGTAAGAAATCTCAAGAATCCAAAAGCTCACCGGGACTTGCCGTTTGCGGTGAAACCGGATGTTCAACTTCGGTTTTAGAAGGAATAGAATGCAGCATTTGTTGTTCCTGGTTTCATTCTGGTTGCTCAGGTTTGACGCCTGCTGATTTTATTGCCCACCAAAAAAATTCAACTATGCTCTGGTTTTGCAAAGCCTGTACAGACAACCCCATTGTCCGTTTTCTGCATAAACTGTTAGCTCAACAATCGAAAAAATAGCATCCCTTGAAAAGCGACTGAGCCAAGTAGAGGGAATAAATGTTTCTTCAAATTCTCAACCGTTGCAGATTAAAAAAATCGCACCTCATCCCGTTCCCACATTCGCGTCGTTAGTCGCGGGAAACACACCAGCAACCGAAAAGCGACTGAGCCAAGTAGAGGGAATAAATGTTTCTTCAAATTCTCAACCGTTGCAGATTGAAAAAATCGCACCTCATCCCGTTCCCACATTCGCGTCGTTAGTCGCGGGAAACACACCAGCAACCGAAAGTGATGTTCCTCTTTCTACAGAGGAATTCACTAAAGTGATGTCATCAACTAGGAAGCCAGTTGCTTCTAAGAATTTCCCTTGTCAGTCTGATTCATTGACACTAATATGTTCTAATGTGCCGGAAACAACGTCTCCCTGCTTTAAAACTCGTCAGCAAGCTGACACACAGCAATGGCGTGCACTATGCGATACCCTTCACGCGTCGGCTGATCCAGTGAGTTTAGTACGTTTGTCACGTCATCCAAACTCACCTCATTTTGGCGAACCGAGACTGCTACGAGTAACGCTAAAGGCAATGGAAGATATCGAAAATGTCTTGCTTGCCGCTCACACCTTGAACCGGGGGTCATCTGCAATTCGTATACATCCGGACATTCCCTGGAGTGAACGTCGACTGAAAAAGCAGCCATCGTATAATTGGAAAGAAGCCAGTGACAAAAAAAGTATCTTTCTCTATGGCGTTCCGGAACTCGTAGATGACGATGCCGCTAAATCTGCGACCCACGACTGTGATCAGTGGCGTTTTATTCAGTCGCAAAGCAGAATTTCCGGTACTCTTACTACTGCCGTCAAACGCTTACCGAATTCGCTCAGTTACAAGGGCCAGGGTCCAATGATATTGAAAATTACTTTTCATTGTGAAGATATGGTTCACACTGCTCTACAGGCGTGGTACCAATTTAAACACCTAGCCCCCGCTGAAATTCGCTTGCGAGCTGCTGCTGACAAGCCAAAACCCAAGCATCCTATAATCACAGCGGTACCCCCCTCCCCTGACGTATCTGCACCATTCTCAAAAAACCTCCAACAGCCGACTACTTCAGAGTCGGCACAATAATTCCCCACGATGCGGATCCCTGTCTTTCAAGAGAAAGTCTGAATTGTTTATACACAAACGCTCAAGGTCTCATCAGCAAACTCCCAGAATTGCGTACTCGGCATGCTTCTCACCCCTTTGATCTCATTGCTATTACGGAGACTTGGTTGTCGGATTCTGTAACAGACGCGGAAATTTCACTCACTGGAATGTCAGTCATTCGTAACGATCGTCCAACCAAAGGCGGCGGGGTTCTCTTATATTTTGCATCCTCATTTATTTGTGAACCTCTATCTCCTCACTGCTTACCTCTTGTAGACTCACTTTGGTGTCGTATTCATCTCAAAAAGCAGGATTATGTTCTCCTGGGTGTCGTTTACCGCCCTCCGCAAAACGATCCTGATGCTGATAGGAAACTTATTGAGTCCATGCGACATGCTTTATCTTTAAAATACAGTCATGTATTACTGATGGGAGACTTTAATTCGCCTAGTTTATCAACAATACATGCAAGTGATTTCTTTGCAACGGAACTTGATGGACTTATATCAACCCACCCGCTATATAACCATGTGCGCGAACCTACAAGATTCCGTGGAGGAGATGTACCTTCTCTCCTGGATTTGCTGCTAACCAATGAAGAGCTGATGATTGAAGAAACACACATTGAACCACCGCTTGGGAAAAGTGATCATGTTGTCCTAACGTTCTGTTACACTTGTTATGCGAGCTATCCAGTTCAAACGTCTGCTAAAATCAAGACTGTAACAAATTATAATACTTTTCGACACATCATGTCAGCTAACACTTTTGATTTTTTGCTTAATGACACTCCTACAGCGACTTGGACGGAATTTGTAACAAGATGGCACTTGCTTCTGAGCCATTCTTCTGTGGCTAAGACAATTCCCTTAAAATCGAAACCTCACAATTCTTTCGTACGCAGTAGAACACGCAAATGGATGTGTTATAGAAACGCTGCATGGAATCGCTTCAAAGTGAGTCAATTGCTATCCGATTGGGAGTGCTACCGGCATTTTCGTAATTATTGTACTACACTGGTACGCCAAGACAAGCTGCACCACCAGACTTTCCTTGCAAACCGGTTTGCGTGTAACCCAAAGTCACTATATAAGTATGTCAACGAGCAGCAACAGGTTCGCTCTGGTATCCCGCCACTACAAACTGATGAAGGTCCGACCACAAGTATGAAGGAGGCCGCAAATGCCTTGAGAGCGCATTTCATGCCAATCTTCCGCAATTCGGCAAAAGAGTTACCGCTATTTTTGCAGCCTGATCCCCCTTCCATATTTCATCGGTTACATTTACTGCTGCCCGAGTAAAAAAGCAGATATTGCTGCTTCGTGCAAATTCTTCTGCAGGAATCGATCAAATCACGCCAAAGGCGGTACAAGCAGTCGCTGATGCCATTTCTGAACCTCTTGCGTTGTATTTTCAGCGCTTATTAGACACGGTTGCAGTGCCAGACGGTTGGAAGGAAGGAATAATAACTCCAATATTCAAAGGAGGTAACCGCAGTGACGCAGGGAATTATCGGCCAGTTACATTAACTCCGGTGCTGTCCAAAATTATGGAGTCGATCATTGCAGAAGATATAATGAGCGCATTCGAATACTCGGGTCTGATCACTAGTGAGCAGCATGGATTTCGCCGTGGTCATTCATGCACTTCAAATTTACTCCTAGCTAGAGACAGTTGGACCAGATCAGTCAACCATGGATACGGAGTGGACGTTATCTACCTTGATTTTTCTAAGGCTTTTGACAGAGTTCACCACGCGGTACTTATTCATAAGCTACGTACTCTTGGAATTGGCCCTCCACTCTTGACATGGATAGCTGCATTTCTGTCCTCCAGGACTCTTCGTGTGCGGGTGCGTGAGACGCTTTCCGAGACCTTCCCTACTGAATGTGGAGTACCCCAAGGATCGGTTCTTGGACCAAGACTTTTTCTTTTATTCGTCAATGACATCGGCAAACAAGTGACATCCCCATTTCTAATGTTTGCTGATGACATCAAAATATGGCGCGAGCTTTCTTGCCCAAACGCTATTAGCGAGTTGCAGTCTGATTTAAATTCCCTTCACGCCTGGTCGGTAGCGAACCATTTACCGTTCAATGCTGAAAAATGTCATGTACTTCGCATCCGAAAAGAGGGTAACCCCATTTATACCCTGGGTGATGTCCAGCTCCTCGCTAGTCGACAAGAGAGAGACCTTGGTGTGTTAGTTCAGAACGACCTCGGATGTTCGGCTCAATGTATCAAGGCATCACGTGTGGCGAATCGAAACGTTGGTCTACTGAAGCGAGCTCTCGGTCGGTTTGACATACGCTTCTTTCCAGCCCTCCTAAATTCGTACGTTCGCCCTCATTTGGAGTATGCGGTTTCCGTCTGGCATCCGTGGCTGAAGCGTGACGAACTTGTACTTGAGCGGCCTCAACGCCATGCCACGAGACTGGTAAAGGGGCTTGAGTGTTATACTTACGAAGATCGTCTCACTGCACTAAACCTATTTTCATCCAAGTACCGTCGAATCCGTGGCGACTTGATACTGGCGTACAGGATACTCACTGAAGAATGCCATCCCTGTAAAGAACTGCTTGTGCTTGCTACCGGCAATCGTACGCGTGGGCATCATTTAAAAATCGCCCATCAACAAAGCAGGTTGGACTGTCGTAAACACTTTTTTGCCGTTCGTGTTGCACAAACCTGGAACAGTCTACCACTTTTTGTTGTGTCTGCCCCTTCCCTTTCTGTTTTTAAAGACCGTTTAGATATGCACTTGTTTCATTTGCTTCATAACGTTTGAAAAGTTATAACTTTTTATAACTTTCTATACTCTATGATACTGCACTTTTTTCCGATTTTCAGCGCACAAACTGCTTTCAACTGGAAGTATCAACCAAAGTTTTGTGGTGCTCGCATCCCCATCCCTTACAGTATCAACGTTTTTCTTCATTCGGACCTTAATTTTAACCCTGAACTTTCGAATCCATGTGTACAACATCCTGTGGTTTTCTTTTAAGCTTGTCGCTTTTTTTACCACAATATACTATTGACTATTGACTATTGACATCGGGAGCAACAACATGCGACATGCATATCAGTTGGAGGGCCATGGTCTCAGGATAGTTGATGTAGAGCGAGATTTGGGGGTGATGGTAACTTCATCCCTCAAAACTGCGGAGGATATTGCGAGAAAGGTCGGTTCTGCCAGCCGCATGTGGTGGGCATTGAGACGATCCTTCTTAGAGATAAATCCCAAAGTTTTTCAAGTTCTGTATAGCTCTCACGTCAGACCAATATTAGAATTTGGGCTTCCCGTGAACTATCCGTTAACCAAGGGGAGAAGGATCGTCTGGAGAAAGTCCAAAGGAGGGCTACCAAGTGCGTGAGGGGTATGTTTCGTATTCCCTATGACGACCGATTGCGGGAACTCAAACTTTTCCCACTGGAATATCGAAGAATGCGATATGATTTACTGGTCACGCGGAGAATCCTACTTGGATATTACGGAACGGAACTTCAACAATTCTTTTCGGTATCCACGGACTCCAGAACTAGAGGTCATTCGCTGAAGTTGCAGAAGCGCCGAACGGAACACCTGAAGCCATCGTTTACTCTGTCGACCAGAGTGGTCAATATTTGGAATGCACTCTCCGCTGATGCAATTGGGGCAGTCACCGAAGAGCAGTTTAAACGCATATTGGACGGTGAACTTCCCGCTATCCTGCGCGATTCGCCTACTCTTTCAGCTCAGTAACTCCTCGTGAGGAATCTACGCTGAGATAGCAGAGACCCGGGAGGTGAAGCGGCTTTCACGGACTGTAGTCCTCCTGCCGTCTTTCGAGAGAAGAAGAAATCATAAAAATAGCGTAATAATGGCATACGCTGTTCCCGACACTTTTCTTGAAGTTGTCTCAGGGAGAAGATCATGTCAACGGTTGATCTTCCCTTGCGGAAGCCACATTGAGATTCGGAGTAAATTCTATCAGCTAAAACTTGCAGCCGGATCTGTAAGACTTTAGCAAACAATTTGCCTACAACATTCAGAAGGGAGATTCCTCTGTAATTGTTGCAGTCGCCTCTGTCACCCTTATTCTTAATAGCGTGATGATCTTTGTGTCTCGCATCTCTTGTGGGACACACTCCTCCTGCCAGCACTGAAGAAGCAAATGGTGAAGCGGTTGTAATAATGCTGCTCTACAGCATTTGATGAGCTCATGTGAAATTCCGTCGTCACCAGGGGCCTTCCCATTTGCTAAGCGGTAGATTTCTCTATTGAGCTCATCAAGAGTAGGGGGAGTATCTAGATATTCAATGGTCGGCAACCGTTCGACATTTTCAAGTGCATGCGGTAGAACCGTACTGTCCCTAGAGTAGAGGGAGGAGAAGTGCTCTACCCATCTTTCCATCTGTTGAGTTTTGTCGACAATCGGCTTACCAGATAAAGACTTAATGGGAGCCGTTTTAAGTTTGTTTGGGCCAATGGCTCTCTTGATCCCATCATACATACCGTGAAAAATTTCCGGTATCCGCAGCTTTTTGGATATTGAGGCTAACTTCAGTCCAATAGTCGTTTGCACATCGCCTTGCAGTCTGTTGGACCTTATTTCTAGCTGCTCTAAGAAGACGTAAGTTTTCATCTGTTGGCATACCTTTGAACCTCAAGAATGCTGATCGTTTCTCATCCAGCACAGCAGTCATCTCAGAAGCGTTTGCTTCGAACCAGTCGCTCGTTCGAGCTTTCTTCGGACCGAACGTGGAAAGTGCGACTCGGCATATGCAGCTTTTTATCAATTCCCAGTTTTCTGAAGCAGATTCAAGTGGGGTTGTCTTGTTGAACTCGTCTGTGAAGGCTTTTGCGAATCTCGCAGTTATATTAGGTTCGCACATGCGAGTGACGTCTATCCTAAGCTTAGCAGACAATTTTGTGCGGTGAAATCTCGTGTGGGTAAGCTTCAGTTTTGCACAGACCAGTGAATGATCAGTGTCGCAGTCTGCGGTTTGATATGATCTGGTGAGGAGCACGCTTCCTATATTAGTTCGCTTAACAAGAATACGATCAAGCTGATGCCAATGCTTAGAGCGAGGATGTTTCGAAGAGACTTTATGCTGTGGTTTTGTTTGAAAGAAAGTGTTACTGACACAAAGATTGAACTGTGTGCACAATTCTAAAAGGCGTTGCCCATTTTCATTGGTTTTACCTACACCGAACCTTCCGAGACAGTTTTGCCAAGACTCGTAATCTGCACCAACTCTGGCATTGAAATCACCCAATACCACTACACAGTTTTTCTGTGGCACGTTTTTCAGGACGGCTGTGAGGTTATGATAAAAAGCGTCTTTTTCAGCAGGCGTCGCAGAGAGCGTCGGTGCATAAACGTTGACCAACGTAATGGTACCAGTAATGCACCTCAGATTTAAAGTCCAAATCCGTTCGCTCCCGCTGCTGCTCGGTTCTGTTGCTTTTAATATGTCGTTTCGCACGGCAAACCCAACTCCATGCAGTCGAGGCTCATCGGAACCTCTTCCTTTCCAAAAGAATGTGTAATCACTTTCTGTTAGCTTACCAGTGTCTGGTAAGCGCGTCTCTTGTAGGGCAGCCACGTCGACATTCAGCCTCTTTAGCTCGTTGTTAATCACGGCGGACTTTCTAACGCCTCTGATATTCGAGACGTCGTCATGAAATCTTGGAAGCATGGACCGGACGTTCCAGGTTCCAATTTTCAGAACTGACATTTGTTGTTTGGTATTTCGATTCGCTGGTGCGGAAAAATACAGTCTGCTTGTCGGTTGATTCCTAATCCCCATGCACCCAATGAGGATAGCAGACCGTGGCGAGACGGCACCTTATTGACTGGGTTCTGCCCAGCTTGAGGCGGGCGGTAGCCGTCCAATGAGACCTGGAAGTCTCTCCCACCGTCGAAATCAGCCCCAGGCGCTTAGCTCTGCGCCAGTCGAGCCATAGCTTTTAACCGGTATCTGCTGCTTCGCGTGTTATTTTCCGTAGAAGCGGAATGGAGTGTCCTCTCCATTGGTGCGTTGTGATGTACGCCAGGGCAGTTCAATATGGAGAACTAGCTGTTGCCCATGCACAAGTGCTCCCTCTCCACGGCACCACTGGAACCAAAGGAACAGCTAGGCTGATACGTTTGGACAAAGATGCCGTCGCAGGAGCTGGCAGGACGAAGTTGAATAAACTTCGGACTGCCTAACGGGACTCCGGCTCCGGATTTTTCCTCGAGGTTGACTCCTGAAGCCTTCTCCATGAATGGATGTAGCCACAAGGCAGTGGAGGTTTGAGATAAGGGTTTTCCTTCCCCTGGGTGGGTGGCCTTCATGGACTAACGAGCTTCACCTGCCCGAAGCATGCTGGTTTTGAGGCGCCAGTCAGCCGCCTTCGCCCTTTCTCCTGTCAGTAGAAGCAGTTCCGCCGGGTCACACAGGACCACGCGTGCAGGCCAGGAGCTGGACTTGGTTATCAGAGGCTATATGAGACGCGTGCTATTGGAGCATTTTTGGAATTGGGAGCTTATCCCCAAAACCGCCCCGGCCGTGACAACCTTGGAACCAGACAAATGTTATAGGCATTAATTTAGGGGATTGCAGTAAACAGTTCAGTCCAAATGGGATCAATAATCGGTATTTTGCTGCATAATCAATACGAGTGCACACACACGCGTTCATTCACACACAATCACAAAGTGACACCTGATGAAAGTTCCCTTTTCAGTGCTGGATTTTACGCCAAATCACGAAAGCTTAAAGGTAATTGGTGTAGTTTTTGCATGAAACGATCGACGCGGTGCACGTTTTGACGTATTTCGGACAGGAAGATAAATCATTGGCGGCACTGATAGAACCATTAATCCATTATAGAAGTAATTGAATTTAAAAACGCTACAATTGATTAACAAGTGCATGTTGCTATGAGTGGTAAAAGCTAAATAAATACAAAACTAGATCAATGACGAACAGATTCACATAGAATTATTAGATGATAGAAATTTTCGATGGAGTCAGGTGTTGTCTCGTTAGATTAATAACGTCGGCACAGTGGAACGTAAGGTTTGATGATCAATAGTTAAAAGAAACAACTTGCCATCTCTAGGTCGCACAAGGCTTCATCACACCGCACGAACGACAGTACGGCCTCAGAACACTTTTAAGAGTGTTAGGAGGGTAACCTCCGAATGTTCATTATGTAATAGTTTACAGTTTACATAAAACCTTTTTTCCCCTCTTTCAGCTTGCCATTGGTGCTTTTGTACTTCAGCAATAAACTTCCATTCGAATCACTCGTGCTTCCGTCTGAACCAGTCTGTTTGCGAATCTAGAGTTTTCCAGTGACTGTGAAACATAACAATTTGGCGACGGGGTATTACTGAATCCACATACAATGTCTATACCATTAGAAGATGTATCAAAGCTTCTTCGCGATCAACAGGCGCTGTTTGAACAAAGTCAAATGCGCATGATCGAATTACTCACACAACGTCTAAACTCTATAGCAACGGTTGGATCGTCTCATGTGCAGTCTGAAACAATAGATTCTGTATCTGCTACCATCACTGAGTTTCATTACGAACCTTCATCGGGACAAACATTCGATGCCTGGTACAAGCGCTGGGAGGACACCTTTCAGCATGAGCTCAGCAGCAAGGATCCAGCCTGGAAAGCACGTTTACTGGTTAGGAAGCTTAGCACATTGTCAACTACCATCATAAAATAGCGAGGGCTACAAAATGACTGGGGCTTAATAAGCCAATCGAGCAGAACAGCTTTGAAGACCTATGGGTGTGGTCTACACTTTGAAATCATTTAACAATAGTTCCTTAGAATGTACAACGGTTTAGCAGCCGTTCATGTATTCCTAGATGAAAGCAGAAAGCTATGCTCACTGACACCTCAATTCCAGTGGCAAATGTTTGAAGAATCGTCGTATGTGAATTTCGAAGGACGTACATACATACATACATACATATATGCATGCATAATCTCATACATATATGCATACATACATATATACACGCATACATACATACAATCATAAACACATACATAGAGTCTTGTGAACGTTTTCTCATCGCATACTATTGAAATGAAGAAAATAATCACATCCTTTTTCACCTCTTCTCTCACTATTCAGCTTTACATTGTCTATTCTCTTTTCATTTTTGTTTCAGCTTCTGTATGCAGTTTCTCAAGGTTTCACGATCCCAGTCCTCGCATAAAATAGGGATCCAACTCCTTCGCCTGTTATCCTCTGCGAATCGATCATCGTTTAAACTAGCTGAACAAAATATTATCTACTCAAAAATCAATACTAATGATAAGACGTTCCAGGTATATTCTTTTAATATCATACGTCTCTTCTAAGGAATCATCAGCACAGATGCGCCGATTGGTGGATGATCTAAAAACCAAAGTTCGAGAAATCTCACTTGGTTAGTCTATCTTTCCCATAGTTCCTCATTTCGTCAACATCGTTTGTACCCGTAAATCTAACTAATTTTAATATTCCGAACGCTAATTTTGTGATAAACAAAAATCTCATATCACGTCTACTAACGCGTTAGTTAGTTGTCTAGGCCTGGGCAACCTGACAGTATCTTAGCTCACGTACAGTCTCTGACTGTGCGGCACTTTGCCTGGACCAGGCTTGTGCTTTCATACATACATACATATCATATCACGTCTACTGACGTGTTAGTTTGTTAAATGTATGATTTCTAAAATCAAAATGCCATGAACCGGCATTGCCGCTCAAATCGCACGTTGCCTCACTGTCTATGCTTAGGCAAAAGCAAGAAATGGATAATAGTATTGAGACTACTGTGTTTTTTTCATATGCAGCTCATAACCAGAGGCAATTAATCCAATATGACGCTGCATACAAAATACAGAAGTACCTCAGAATCACACACGCTGGCATGTGTGCACACTGGGTTCTGATTGGGTTTCAGTCCTCTCCGTGCCGGGTGGCACATGAGGCGAAGACAACTTCACGCCAGTGGTTCCCGTCTGTCGCTGCTTCCGTTGCCGTCTGCACCGTGAATCCTTGTGCATGTAGTTCGCGTTCCAACGTTCTGCGCCAAGTTTCCTTGGGCCGTCCACTTTTTCGTTTACCTTGCGGATGCCAGTGCATGGCTACCTTCGTGTGCGAACTGGGATCCATCCTACAGACATGACCGAACCACGGATCTGTTGTCATCGTTTCCGTAGTAATGTAGGTTTTACGGGATACCGTTGCTAGCCCTAAGCCCAACCCTCCTCCTTTCTCAAACTGGCTTGGGACCGTCCTTATACGTTATTTAGAATCACAACCCCAATCTTAATTCAACTGCCACAGAATTTGTGTGTAAGGTTTAACATCTGTTTAACCAATGTTGAGCATCAAAGCCTTGATGATCGCACAAACATTGATGGACAACCAACCAAATTCCCCATCCTGATTCCAAGGTTTTCCTTCTGTAAGTTATGCCCTTTAAAATGATGTTACATTCGGTAATATCTCCTGACTTACTGTTATTTGGGCAGCGCATAGGAAAGCATCTTCGATGTTTGTTAGGAGTGGCGAACTACCAGACTACAAAAGCACTGTGAGTTAACAGGAATCAATACAATGCATGTAATTGATATGATTTTGCCAATCTGATCCTGTCGCGTTTGCGGTGGCTTATCACCTACTTTGGGTTTGAGCGCTAACACAACGAATCGGTAGGTAAATTACTGGAAACCACCCGTCTAAGGCAGGTCAAGTGTCGAATAGTTCAATGGATTGCGCGTAGGCTGGAATTGCCAAAATGCCATGTCATAAACAGCAATGCTAACAGTGCTGATAATTTGCAGAAATTTCGACCGAATCTGCTTATCAATGGCAGTTAATTTACCCTGTTCTTGGTTGCGCAAGGAAACTTATGGCACAGTTGCACATTCATAAGAAAATTCAACGAACTCTGCGAAGGCAGTAGCATGATCGCAACATTCAACGTTTCGCGAGGATACATTCTCGCCTCATGCATTGTTTTAATAATCAACGCATTGAAAAATGAAACACTTAATGTTTACTTACCCAGTCTTATAAAAAATTCTTCCTTCGTCTACTGTTCGCAATACTGAAAACGAACACCATCATTGTATGTAACCGTTTTAATGATGACTTGAACTGAATGAGTAGAACAAGAATATCATTGCCGTCAAATCGAACTACTACTTAGTTACGTGCAGCCCTGCCGTGCTGTACAGCTAACTGCTAAATTGATTTGCTACCGGTAGTGAGCTGCATGCTAATACACGCTACAGTCTCACTGTCATTGCTATTTTCCCTTCCCATAGGTCTAGTCCTGGGCAACCTGACATAATCTTAGTCCACGTGCATTGTGCGGCACTTTGTCCTTTGATTTCTTACATACCGACATATTTTTATCTGCTCAACCGAAATTTCTCTAACACTACCTAGGTGGACCAGAAAAGGCCAGGCAACTTCACTTGTCGAGAGGAAAATTGCTTCCCAGAGACCGCATCGACAAGTTACTTGATCCAGGGTAATTACTGTCCTCGTGTAACAATTAACCACCCCACCAGCTCACCGTTTTTAGAGCTTTCTCAGTTAGCTGGTTATCAGCTTTACGGGCCTGATGAATCTGTGCCTGCTGGTGGGATTATCGCCGGAATTGGTACAATTTCTGGGTGAGTTTCTCGTTTTCATCCAATTTCCAAAGTATTGAATGTATCATAGTAGTTAACGACCCTACCGTCAAAGGCGGAACTTACTATCCAATCACAGTGAAGAAGCATTTGCGTGCTCAAGAGATCGCTCGGGAGAACCACTTACCGTGTGTCTATCTGGGTATGTCATATCGATTCAAACGTTTTCCCTCAATAATTTTGGTGGCGGAAGTTGTCAGATTTAGTGACAATACAATTAGAAAGCAACGGAACGGACAATGATGGCTTACTAACGAATTACTTTACTTTTGTGCTGCTGACTTTATGGGTCTCATAGCCGAGGTGGCAGTGGCGATGAGCTCCCACTGTGTATAAAATGCTCCCATATGGCATGCGTCTTAAATAGCCTCTGACAACCAAGTCCAGCTTCTAGCTTGCACGAGTGGCTCCCCGAGCCCGGCGGAAATGCTTCTACCAACAAGAGAAGGGGCGAGGGCGAATGACTGGCGCCTGAAAACCAGTTCGCCTCGGGCAGATGGAGATCGTTAGCCTGGGAGGGCATTTCCTCTAAGGGAAGAAAAACCATGATTTTAAACCTCCGCTGCCTTGAGGGATACCTGATCGCGAGAAAGGCTTCGGGAGAAAACCCTGAGGAAAAAACTGGAGCAGAGTCTTGCAGACGGTTAGTTGGTGGACACCACCTCTTTCTGCCAGCTCTCTGCTGCCTTGCAGGTCGCAATTGGTTGTGCAAAGGCTAGAGAAGCTGACTCGAACAAACGCCGATTGGTGCTGGAGACGCCGCTTTATACCCAATATCCCAAGAATCTTCATTGAAGCCGACTCATCCTGCAGGAGGAGATAGTCGCACAAAAGTAAAAGTAAGTGTTTTAGCCGGCTTCAATGATGTCTCGAATCACATCAACCAACGCGTGTCGCTCGGAGGTGAGATCGTTGCTGATCGTAATCCAGTCGCGTTCCCACCTTCAAACGCCATAGACTGTATGGAGTCTCACGGCATCTATATTCTCTTTCGCAATAGACATCCTGTTCTTCCGTTGACCGCTTTGTTGCGGACGCCAAGCATTGGCTGGTTTAAGTTCGAGGATAAGTTTCGTAAGTTTTGACTCTGTCTGTTCAGAGGAGGTGACCTAACCAGTGCAATGTTCACCGTTGTTTGTAAACGGAGAGCAAAGGAATTCCGTTACATCGTATCCGAACGGTAGCGCTACATACTCAGTCCGTATATCAGACTCCAAAGATTATCCGAAGGCACCAATAGTCGAAAAAATTTCAAAATTCATTTATCCTGTAGCCTCCGCAGCCACGTCTCACATCCTTAAAGTATTATGGGCGGATCGCAGCATGGTAAATATGTATTTTGTTAAAGCGGTAATTGGCTGTATTCCTGCAAACGACTGGACAAGACGATGGCTTATCTGTGTGCTACGTTCGAGTTCAGGCTTGTATTTTTATAAATTCACAGCTAGAGCTATCGCATTAGCAATACTGACGAATTGTGGTCATGCATGTCTGACGAATATGGTTCTACGCATTCCCGACACATGTTTGTTACTTGCTTGTGTCTGACGTGTATTCACCTCTTCCCAGCTTGTATGTGTATCATTCTTATAGCATCTCAAGCCCCAGAGCTGCTTCTTATGTGTCGGTTGCTTGTCAGTCGGTACGTGATCACCATCGGATGTTTCCGATTCATTTTGCGGAGCGATGAACCTGCACTGAAATGCATCAAAATAACGTTTATGCTGGTCTGATTCCTCCAATCGTGACATCATGTCCGACATGTTTACGTTATAATTCATCACCCCGGGTTTCGATCCTATTTCTAAGTTGTTTGGTCGCTAAATTGCACGTCTCCGACGTTTTGCAAGGACGCCTGCACACGTTCAGTCATTTTCCCATAATTATGGATGTGTATACAGTCCAGCTATACTAGTTTCATGTGTTTAGTTTACATAACATGGCACTGCTGCAGTCTATTAATGTGCAGCACTTTGCTCATTAACCGTATGTGCAACAATATGATCCCTTCCAACATAGTTGTTCATCGATGTGGAGCTCTACATCAAAACCTTCGTCGTGTTTCATTCAATGGCTCGATGTTTAACCAATGCAAGAGCTTTAGACTTCTTGACGTTCCAATGCCCGGCCAATCATGTGACTGCTCAGTTCCTAAGACTTCGCCGGCTTTCATTCCATGCTCTCCACCTTCATTCTCTTTCCGTTTTCGTGTTTCCTGCATTGTTCCATACATCCTTTAATTGTTTCCGGTCTTTATGCTAATCAAAAGAGGAATAGAGGTCATTGCGAGATTTCACTATGTAACAGCGGATTCAATTCGAGATACAATCGTTGACGGTCACTTCAGTGAATACGTCCTACGGCGCACACCATTGCACAAGATTGTTACTACCGGCTGATCATTCTCCTCCACGCGAAGCCAATATTTCGTAGGTAGTGAGCGGCATGCTGAAACAGGCTGGAGTCTCACTACCATTTCCTGTTCTTTTTTCTTCCTCATATCTGTCTAGGCCTGGGCAACCGGCAGTATCTTAGCCCATGTGCAGTCTTCGACTGTACGGTACTTTGCCTGCATCAGAAAATCGTATGACCAATCACAGGCTTTTTCAAATCTAAAGATGTGATTGATAATTTGAATCCCTCTGGAATGTGTTCTTGGTCATTTTCCTTTGCACAGGAGACTTAATTTGTTTGCTGAAAATTCGTTTTCTTCTTCTTAGTTGATTCGGGAGGAGCTAACTTACCCAGACAAGACGAAGTATTTCCCGATCGGGATCATTTTGGTCGCATTTTCTACAACCAGGCCACAATGTCCAGCATCGGAATTCCTCAGGTACGTATTTCGTTTTGATTATTGTGAGATTGAAATAAAATAACCGCATGTGAACTCACGCATGCGCGCGACACTAGCGTTTTAAGTTGATGTTGTGTGCGACAAATCTAGGTGTACCTGTTGTTAATATTATATTCTTCATCAAATATTGTAGCTAGTGCAAGCAGTTTGATGGCAGTACTAAATCACCACTGACTTTAAAATTCTCTCCTATGGTGTGTGTCTCAAATAACCAGTGAAACGCTGTCCTGATGTGACGTTTGAGCAACGCAAAGTCATTTCAAAAAGTATCGGAAATGTATCAGGTAGTTTACGCCTCAGAGGTGGTGGTAATAAAGTTGCACTTACATTGATGACGTGTTTTTTGCTGTTTTCCTACGTTACTTTATGCTGTTGCCCTACACAAACGATGGCACTCTGAAGTCGAATAATCCACCCTTGCTGTGTGGCCATCTGCCTGTTATCATTGAAGCTTATTTCATCATCATCATAGACAGCATTAGACTGCATTACCGAATGCTTAACTGCCACACAATCATGATAAAGTAAAATATTAAAAGATGGGGAAAGGTGGGACTTAAATTGCTACGGCACAAACAAACTGGGAAGAGTTGCCTACACCTCGAATGGAACATGCATTCAAACAAGTTTCGTGAACGACAGGAGCGACATCATCACGGCAGCTACCTTGTGGCTTTCACTGTCATGCATCATAACAAGCTTTTCTCGTCACTCCGCTTGACAACATACAAGGTTAAGCAAACACTCCAAGAAGATGCTTAGTGCAAGACCGTCATTGAACACGGTTTCGGGACATCCTGAAGCGTTGCTAGCCATTGCGATATCTGATCGCGGGGACACCAGCCAGGAAGACGCGCTGCACCGACTTTGGAAAGGTTACTAGTAAGGGTTTTTAACTGCCTATGCCATGTGACGGTTTGGCCACCCCGAGATTTACGCAAATCACGATGTGGCGTCGCAAAAAGAATCCGCTTCGGAAGTCGGTGGTCCGGCATCCGTAAAACGTGACCCAGCCAGCGTAACCTATGCAGGTTGATCTGCTTCTCTATATCGACATTACTACCAAACAACTTATTTCGGAGAGAATCGGTGCGTATGCGATTGTAACAGCTAACTCATAGAATGTTGCTGAGACATCGGTTGTCAAATACTTGGAGACGCTGAATGTGTTCTTTACGTAAGGTCCAGGTTTCGCACCCATACATAACTTACTTAATCCGTGTGAAGCATAGGTTTGCAACTTCACCTTTTAAACCTATTACGTGTACAGAATCTGCCTGGAGGGAAGACTGCTCTTCAGTGGATCCGTTGCGCGTGCTGGTGAAATCATCCGAAGTCAGACCACCAATCAGTATTTTTGCTAAGTAAAATCTCACAAATAGTACTAGCTATCATGCCCAACACTAGTATTTCTTCCAGGCTTCTTTGTACACTTGAGTAGCTGAGCAAAGTCACATCAAGTATGCCGTGTTATACACTTCGTTCACATGGATTGTATTCCTTTTTAATTCCTTAATTTTATATCCGTCCCATCGGCACTGGTTTCCCCAGAGAGAGATGAGATATGATTCCAAAGGTTGTCGTAGCCGGGAGTGGCAGTGGGGATAAGCTCCCACTGTTTATAAAATGATCCCATATGGCGCGCGTATCAAATAGCCTCTGACAACCAAGTCCAGCTTCTGGCCTGCACGAATAGCTCCCCGAACCCGGTAGAACTGCTTCTACCAACAGGAGAAGGGGCGAGGGCGAGTGATTGGCGCCTGAAAACCAGTTTGCTTCGGCCAGATGGAGCTCGTTAACCTGGGAGGTCATTTCATCAACCTGATTTTAAACCTCCGCTGCCTTGTGGGATACCCAATCGCAGGAAAGGCTTCGGGAGAAAACCCTGAGGAAAAATCTGAAGACTAGTAGTTGGTGCACACCACCTGCTGCCTTGCAGGTCGCACTTGGTTGTGCAAAAGCTAGAGAAGCTGACTCGAACAAACGCCGAGTGGTGCTGGGGACGCCGCTTTGTACCCAAATTCCAAAGAACCTTCATTGAAGTCGACTCATCCTCCAGGAGGAGATAGTCGCACAAAAGTAAGAAAGAAGAAGCAAGTATTTTGTAGTAGAGAACGGTGCTCCTCCTTCGTTTTTATCACTCTGTGGCGTTTGAACCCTTTCGTTGCAACCTTCTTGGCGTGATGTGTTGGGCTATCTTCATCTCTTTTACTAATGTTGTCGTTTGTGTAGGTCGATGTAGACTATTGATGCGCATCGCTTTCTATCGGGACTATACGTCTGATTCGAGGGTTACAATCTGTTTCACAGCCTTCACAACGATAAGCTGTACCGTGCTGTTCGACGGCGGTTGCACACACTATTGACTCAGCAGCCATGAGCAGCTCTTTCCCACTCCATTTATTAAACCATAATATATATCACAATACCTATCTTTTCCGGGTGATATTTCCTTTTACCATGTTCCGCTATCATGGACAGTGGTAGAACTGTAGCATGTACCAGCACCAGTTCGCAATTGATTGCATAATCTCGTATCACCTGAACGGCTTCGTGCTATATTAAGTAGCCAAACGGGCCGTGGTGTCAGTGTGTGTGTGTGAAAAACTATATGTTCCCCTTTTTATTGGACCACATAATGCTCTCTCTCTCGCTCGCACTGAGATGTCAATGCTGTTAGCGCAGTTTTTGGTGTTGCCATTCTTGTTCTGGATAGCACTATCATATCTGAGTAAACTCTCAAAGCTAATGATTGACGATATATGGTGTCACGCAGTTTTGGCGCTCTTGAATTGAAAGGCTGCATCAAGTTCCAATGATTTCTACCACTATTGCACGGATGTGCAATTGTTCGGTACGTTTGTCCTGTGTGGCTAACGCCGTGCTAAATTGAGCTGTATATTGAAACGCGATGGAATCTCACTAACATTTCTATTTTCTATCTCATATCTGGCTAGGCTTAGGCAACGTGACAGTATCTCAGCAGCCCACGTACAGTCCCTGACTGTGCGGCACTTTGCCTGTAACAGGCTTATGCTTCGATGCATATCTACATACATATTTCTACCACTCAACGAATTTACGGCCACCCAGTTATTGCATCTGGTTTATCTCTCCATCAAGCGATACGGCTGATCAACCGACAGTTTTCGTCACAATCATGTGATGCGTATCACGAGCACGTCTAGCACCTAATGTGCCTTCCACGACCCCGGTGTAGCTGGTTTTAGTGACTAAGGAGGAGGGCAAAAAGGAGGTAAAACTTGACTCCGAATCTCCAATGTTTTGTGGGATGAACGTTGGGAAAAATCTGGAAGACAATGGACGCAGGGTGGTTGCATGCATGTGTGTTACGTGGACATGTCAAAGGCGTTTGAGCGCGTGGACCATTCTTTAATTCTGAGCAAGCTGCAGGATGTTGGTATTAATGGGTGCCTCCTATCCTGGCTGAGAAGTTGCCTTCTTGATCGCAAGTATCGATGGTGTGATGTCTAGGGAAATCGAAGCCACTAGCGGTGTCCCACGAGGTTCGGTACTTGGTCTGGTTCTCATTTCGGTCTACATCAACGACCTTCCGAAACTTCTCATAGCCAAAATGGCTCTCTTTGTTGATAATGTTAAACTTTGGATGCGAATCACGTCAAGCGTTGACTGTTGGCGCTTACAAAGCGATTTGGATATATTGAACAGCTGGTCAGAGCGAAGCAAACTTCAATTCAACTTCAGAAAGTGCATGTTGCAAGTTAGTAAAGGTTTCCCATTCTCCTACAACCTTGGATGGTAACAATCGGAATGGGCTACAAAAGAAAAAGAACCTCGGCATCTGGATTAGTGCAAGTCTTGAGAATAGCATGCAATGCGAAGCAGTGTACAAGCGTGTTTTCGGAAACGTTCCCTTGAAACATTCCGCTTGCTCTTAAATACGCATATTAACCCAATGATGGATTACTCAGTGCAAGCTTGGCTACAAAAAGACATCAAGCTGCTCGAGAGGATTTATCACAGAGCAACTAAAATGGTTGGCTGTCTCCACAAACTACCATGTGAGGATCGACTGGTTCATCTTAATTTGGATACACTCTCTCGCAGACTGGTTCGATTGGATCTAATCCTAACTTATAAAATAATGAATATCCTATGGTGTTGCACAGCTACAAGCTTTTTTATGCCACGAATTCTGGAATCTTGAAAGTCCTGTTAACAAAACAAACTGACGCAGTGAACTCTTTTTCTGAAAACCCCCAGTTACCTGTAGTTTGTCGCACTCGGGCCGGAGAAACACACTCGTATAAGCGCCAAGTGGTGCAGCAGATACCTCCTGTATCCCATACCCCGGAAACTCTATGGCAATGTCTCTTTGCCGCTAATATGCTCATGGAGTTGGACGCACTTCTGTTCGCACAACCATACAAGCCGCATATTCAAAGTGTCCTTTCTCTCTCATCCCTCGTCAGGTTTCGCATTTATCTAGCGCCTCATTCATGTCCGATCCATCATAACACGAAATATCATTTCTCATTTTGACATCTAACGCCATCCCACCCTCACGATTTTCACTCGCCATTCAGATTGCCGTAGTTCTCGGATCGTGTACAGCTGGCGGGGCTTACGTTCCTGCCATGGCAGACGAAAGCATCATTGTTCGAAAGCAAGGCACCATCTTCTTGGGTGGCCCGCCGCTAGTGAAAGCGGCCACTGGGGAAGTGGTCACCGCCGAAGATTTGGGTGGCGCCGACTTGCATTGTCGGTGAGTTTCATACCCAAAGATCCCATGTAAACTTTGTTTTG
>JACCGJ010022036.1:0-15638 GCA_013407085.1 Atriophallophorus winterbourni
TTCCGATAATCATTCTTGTTTATGTCATTGAACTTTTAGAAACTTTTTCTACGTTAAATTTATTTATTGGGGACGGCATAAACATTTTTATTTCCATCAGTAGCCCAAAATTCTGTTTGCGTTTACGAAAAAATATTGAAACAGTTTCCAATCGGTCTTTCAAGAACAAACTGACATTTAACTTCAACAAAGGAAGGTTCGTGGACTTGGGGAATCGAGTAGACATCACATACAATATAGGTTCACAAGTTCCAAAACATTTCAGGGAAGAAAAATATTTGGGTATGCACTAGTTTAAAAGCCTCAATTCAAACTAATACTGCGTTTAAAACGACCACATGTGCGCCTAATCTATCTAAACGGGTTTTGGGGGAAATTTCGCCTAAGATCTTTCCAAGGATCACGGATACAAGCTTCAGACCACTCATGATCCTTGTGGCTAAAGAATGATGTAGAACTAATGCATCGAATCATTCACCGCTCAATAAAACTAGTTTTTATCATTCGAAACCAGCCATATAAAGACAGGATAGCTCAATTGAATCTTTTTAACTTTCCCTATCTACGAATCAGAGGAGAACTTATCCTAGTTTATAAAATATCCCATATCACAAAACATCCCTCACAGGGCATATTCACGCGAAGGGATACAAGGAAATATCAGGCCCATGAATACACGTTGGTTTTATCCCATTTCCACATAAACAGTAGAAGGTATTTTATTCTGTCAGTGATTGTTTTGAATGGAACAGTTTGCCTTCTACCGTTACCCACTTCACTAGCCTGAATGATCTTAAAACAAAATTAGAGGGGTTTTTATGAATTATTCGTTTCCCGACTACTTATTTACCGTTCATTCTAATTGCTTATCTTGTTTTTATACACTCATTATATTTTTACCATCGTGGGATTATTGTTAAGATTGATGTTTTAGGGGAAAAACTATCTAAATTAATATTCGTAAATTGCTTGAACATGGACTACCGATCAATGTGCAAAAACAATGGTCTGAAATAATTTCACGAGTTAGCTCGAAAATAAAAGATGGGATCGATATCCATCGTTTCATTACAAATTCTATCGAGCCGAATGTGATCAGCCTCTCTACATTGGAACGAGTTTTACTGATATTTCACGAAAAATATTCTATTGTCTGCAAATGACCTTGAGTGATAAGATAGTGTTGTTTTCGCTGACTTGAAATTAGCAAGCACACTTCAATTTTCAATACACAAATCAAAACTTCTAGAGATTACTTTAGATAACTTTATTCTATTTTACAAAAATTAAAGTTCGATCTGGGTCTTTTTAAATTAAATACATTGAAATTGACGGTAGAATAAAAGTACATCTTATTACACTTTTGTTTAATTTGACCACGAAATTTGTTGGTTTACATCAATCGATATCGACTGAGAATGACCATCACAGTCGGTTGAGGAGTGTACATTCCAAAGTGGTCAATCCAAATCTCGGATGGCGTCATTCCAGGTTAAGTAGCCCATGACATAGGGTAGCGCACAACTTTGAATCTGAAAAAAACATTGTTTGTCGCAACGAGTTCATCGTTGAGCTTCTTTCACTGCTTCCGTATATTTGAATCATCTAGAAAACCGGATAATATATACATTGTCTCCATCTGAAATGGGTGTTGGTAAATCAAATTTACTAAAACGACTCACAGTGATCGTATATAGCTTTCAAAAGCATACAAAACAGTCTTATAATTGTTCCTCTGCACACGGAGATTGAACGATCACACTACATTATCGATTTCTCGTCTTCGTGTGGAACACCATTGGTAGCTCTGCATTATGAGGTATACGTTTGGGAATGTGATTTAATTGCATGATAATCCACGTGGTGGTGATTATATTTGGCGTTCCGTATGAGTACCGCAAGACCCCATCTGTGTCAGCGCACCCCCAAAATGTTTTTAATTCAGTTGCAAAATCGCTGTTCTACAAAGTTGAACGCTTGTGCAGCGATGCCACCGATAAAAAGCGAGCCCATCAAGATTCATTCATTAGGAAGATTGACAGTTTTGTAGTTACAAAAAATGTCATGTATTGTCGCTGTATGATGAAAAAAATATTAGTTTGGAAAACGATCATGTTATATAAACGGGATGTAGGGTGGAATTACTACGCATAAATATATCCAAGTTGTTCCTGACGGTAGGGTGTTCCATAAAAAACAAACGCGCACCGAATAGAAGAACCGACGGCAGTTCCGGTGGGAATGTG
The DNA here is from genome assembly GCA_013407085.1 of Atriophallophorus winterbourni. Taxonomy (NCBI): domain Eukaryota; kingdom Metazoa; phylum Platyhelminthes; class Trematoda; order Plagiorchiida; family Microphallidae; genus Atriophallophorus; species Atriophallophorus winterbourni. The sequence continues at coordinate 2,247 of JACCGJ010022036.1, forward strand.
GAATATCAAATGCCAATGGGTGAGTACGTGTGACATGGTTTGACCGAAGGCGAAATAGATGCCTCAGAGGGTGCGCCTTTGAGTTCATTATTTTTGAAGTTAGGATTAGATCAAATCTAACCCGTCTGCGAAGCAGTGCATCTAAATTAAGATGCTCAAGTCGATTCTCATATGGTAGGTTGCGGAGGCAGCCAACCATTTTAGTTGCTATGTGATAAATCCTCTCGAGCAGCTTCATGTCCTTTTGCAGCCACGGTGTCCAAGCTCGCACTGAGTAATCCATCACCGGGTTATTATACGTATTTATGAGCATGAAGAATGATTCACTGGAAAAATGTCCGAAAATACGCCGAAGCATACCTAGCATGCGGCTAGCTCGGTTGTACACTGCTTCGCATTGCATGCTATTCTTAAGACTTCCACTAATCCATGCGCCGAGGTCTTTTTCTTTGGTTGTCCATTCCAGTTGATTTGATCCAAGTTTGTATGAGAATGGGAAATCTTTGCATAATTGGAACATTTTAAACTTTCGGAAGTTGAATGAAAGTTTATTTCGTTCCGACCAGCTGTTCAATACATCCAAATCGCTTTGTAAGCGCAAACAGTCCATGCTTGACGTGATTCGCAAGAAGTTAGTCGTCGACTTGCTGATCATGGTTATTCAAAGAGCCTAATTAAACGCCAACTGAAACGGGTTAAATACCCAGCACCCAAAACGGAAAAAGTTTGGCGTGCAACAGTTTTGATACCTTACGTTAAGGAAGCGTAAACGTGGATAAGTCGAATCTTGAATAACGCAGGTATACGAGTAACGTATAAAAGGGGTAGAACGATCTGTTCGTTATTAACGCATCTAGAGGATGAAACACCTTCAGGCTGCGCGACGAATTGCGTATATAAAATTAACTGTAAGGGTTGCTCGGGAGTATATATCAGACAAACATCCAGAGAACTCAGTACTAGGATAAGCGAACACAAAAATCCAATCGGTAAGCAGCCACGCAATTCCAGTGAATATTTAACACAGATAAGAGATTCAGGACTAGCTGAACATATGATGGACAGAGGACACAGCGTAGATCTCGATAACGTAGAAGTGATAAGGCGGGGAATAAAAAACTACATGGAACGACTTCAGGCTGAGGCGGTTGAGATAACAAAGGCTGGTAAGAATGCTGTCAATAAGGTGGATGGCGTCCTTTCCTGCAGCGGATAAACATTAACGTGCGTAACCCCTATTGTGCGCACCGATTACGCAATCGCGCTAATCTGTCAGCAGATGTCATTCACACCTGCCAAGACGAAAACAACTAAGGGGTTATACGGCACGTACGGGTGGTGGTGCGTCAGTTGATATTGAACGCGCCTGTCCTTCATAACGAGCGCAGAATCCACCATGGACTGTACAGTTGCTAACCAGCTTATGGTTGGTCAGGTGAATGCAATTTAAGCTTGATCTCTGTTCGTACTGACACCTTTGTCTCACGAAGCTTCTGTGTCAGAAGCAAAACGTTACCAATAAACTACTCTCACCGATTCATTACAAACTTTATTATTTTCATGATTATGATTCCCCGATCGGTCACAAACATTTTCTATTACAATGTTGCACCGGTATTCCACGGTTAGATTGTGAGTTTAAAACCAACCTCTTAAGGCACATTTATCCAAACAATTGGAAATGGGGTTTATCCCACTGTCATGAATAAAAATGCTCATTTGCATGCATTTCTATCACGCACACCCCACGACCAGTTAAGTGCTTTTAACGCTCATCGTGTAGGAACGGTACGGTCAGTAATCACATGCCTTTAAATACTGAATGAACGGAAAATTAGTTGCCCTTGTATACCGATAATGATACCATTTTTAGGCCGACCGCGTGATATTAAATCCTGGAAGCGTTTGTGACGACAAGTCAAACGTCAAACAGCCAATTACAATATTGATTGCCATCAAATGCTAAAACACAAACCAAGTGCAAGAAATTGATACTCAAATGTTTTCATCCCATTTGTGATTCGGTGTATAGTCATGTGTTTCAAAATTTTCAAGTTTTATACATGCCAAGGCACACGTTCTGCCGATTATTGCTGATTGAGGGTGCTTATTGATTAGCTACATGAAACTCGATTCCTATAACTATTCAAGCACATGATTGTGTTACGCTAAACAACCGTCGATTTCCAATTAAATCTTCAGGTTGCAATATTTCTTAAACATTGCAAATAGAAGTTGCAGTATGGTTGAGTAAGTAGATATTGTTTTATTAAAATGTTGGATCAATGATAACTAATTTGGTGTATCTATTATTCCGTGAGCTATTTGTGTATCACAAACCAAAATATTTAACTTTTTGTTCTGTGGTCTACGGAAATAAAGCATTGAAACTGATAGAACTGATAGAATTCTGATTATATAATACGGTATAAAGAAACGTGGATAAAATAATGCATTGGTAAAACGAGTAAAATACCACTATCTCGTATCGGCATTAATCATTATCGGATTTTAACTGATATAAAATGACGAACTGTGATGTCGTTGAATATACGATTCTAGGACAAATAAGACCCATTTAAAAGATAGTTGCCGTTCCGACGTAATTAATTACACACCGATGACACTGCTCCCTTTGGTATCAAATGATTTTTAATAACAGCAGCAATTGTGCAACATCTAGAAAGGAATGAACGTTTGTCAGGTGCCCAACACGGATTTCGCGGAAATTGTTATTGTCCAGCAAACAAGCTGATAAGCTCAGACGACTAGACGAGTGTTGTAAATGCAGGTGGATATGTTCATGCATTCTACATTGCTGCAGAAACACAGTATGTTTGAAAAAATTGTACGAATAGATTCGTCATTACCTTAGAAACAGATACAACAGAGTTCGTGTCGACGCCATATTATCAAAGCAGATTGATGCCTCTGGTTGCATTCCGGGAAGATCAGGGCTCAGACCAGTACTGTTCCTAATCTACTTGAACGATTAACCAATAGCAAACGACAGTAAGATGCGTCTGTTTGCTGATGACATAAAAAATATGGAGGCGAATCAGCAATGCTACTGATTGTATTTTGCTACCATTACCGTCCGAACAACGTCAATGTTCGCTAATTAATAACTTATTCTGAACTGGTTTGTATAATATCTTCACCTGGAAAATCTTTGAAGCATAACTATTGTAACTTGAGCACGAAGAATGTGACGAATAAAAAATAATAAGATTTTCTACAACAAATTTCAGCATAAAGAAAGTGAAAGAAATACTCAGTGAGTTGGACAAGAATAAGGACGGTAAAATAAGCGTTGAAGAGATGCAAGTGTTCATCGGCCGTCCCGATTGTCCACTGGATCGAAAAAAGGCTGAGGCGTTTGTCCAGAAATATGACAAGAATTCCGATGGCTTTATCGACTTGGAAGAAATGGCCGCAGCATTGTCAAACTGAACGCTGATCGATATTTCACGAATGGAAGTTCCAATGAAGACTTATAATATTGAGATTTATGTAATTTGATTTGATAAACGTTATACTACCATAATAAATATTATTTACCATCCAGATGGAAGCATGATTGAAGCACCAAAATGTATTATGTATTGGGATTATAACTAAGTTTAATTATCGAGAAAAACTCAATAAATAGTATTTAACTGCAGCAAATTAATTTAGAAATATTTGTCGTGACTTCTAGCGTTTGATATTATATTATTTTTACGTAATACGTGTATACGTACTAAGTATCCTTTATTAACGATGCATGGATTCAACATAATATGGAGGTGCATATTGCATTAGCGTTGAAAGAAGAACACCGTATTCGACGGAACCCAGCGCCGACCGACAATCAAGAACACATAATAATTCGGTTTTCGGAAAAAAAATCTATAAGAACGGTACGACTGACAACAATTTTGAAAGCAAGAGGAAATGGACAACGGCACTCTTTATCGAATTATACGCGATTCGTCAATGTCTGTTAACCCTTTCATGCCTGAATTATTTTCTAACCCGAAATAAAATATGTTTTATTCGGAAACGAGTTGCCCAGGGGTGAAATAACACAAATAAAATAAAAAGTTTTTGATATTCACATAATTGAGAAATAACAAAATATAACCAATTGGTTACATCCGACATAAGTCATCAGTGTACGATTTTGCTGACTTCTGCCGGATGTAACATAAAGGTTACATCTATTTAAACGCAACGCATTTCGAAGATTTTCTTATTTATTCCAATTTTTTTTCATAATGTCTTTGTAGGCATGACTCAGTTTATACTGGAACAAAATTTATAATAACTGAGACTTTCACACGATTTTTATTCGGCTCACAAAACTGCGAATTGTGAGGATACGTTCGAAACCCGTACCAGCACATACTTTCTCTTTCACTGTGGACAAGTCAATGATGATTGCGAACAAACAGGAAAACCACCCTGCAGTTGACAAAATTCTGTATGCCGCCGTGCAAAAAAATTCGGAAAATTCAGTTAGAATTAGCTTAAAATGACTTGCGAAATTCATGTAACCAAAAGGTTACATCCGTCCTGAAAGGGTTAAACGAGCCCTGCGTGTTAAATGATTAAAGTGCACTTGTCGGCGCAAAATCGATTGGACATATTAGATAGAAGTGACAACCGGAGCAGACATGTTTCTGGTCCGTGTACTGGGTACATACTTTGCCTATTTAAGATGAGCGTAAGATTTGTTCTATCTTTCGTATTTATAAACGTGTTTGACTACTTGTTTTAGCAGATTCGTAGGTAGGTAGTCCAACGTTGAGCGTTGGACTGGGTTAACTGACACAAATTTCCCGATGCTGTGAAACGCATTTTGAGAGAGCATATCAGCCGATAGGACAGGGGACCTGGTGTGGCTTCGTTAGACGTGACTTATTAATATTTAGATTCCACATCCGCCACAAGTAATGAGATTCAAATAACGAGTCCCAGCTCTGTATTTGGAACACTTTCGGTTCGGCCTTTTAGCGCCATCGAAACGAATAGAGTGGGGAGAGAGGAGAATAAATTTCAACTCGCATTTTTTGTCATAAAAGTGATGTTTCGGTATTCAATAAAAGGTTTCTAAGATAGTGCAACATAACCTGAATAAGTTAAAATATGAATGGTATTCAAAGAAAGTGTGATGTGAAATGTACCAAGTAGACGCATGAACGTCAAACAGATTTGAGGAAATACCAAAAATCTTAAATGAGTTAAAAATTTACTGTTGACCACAGTCCGATTTGAAAGACAGGAAATCCGTGAACTGATTTAAAAACAAATGGGGTTACAGAAATTAATAAAATGAGGTAGCTTCTGGTAGGATAAAATTTTATGAAATTTTTTCTGAATCTTTAAAAAAGTCTTTCATGTTATTGTTTGGTAAACTCCTCCGGTAGATATCGACCATGGATGTACATCGTAATTGCATGAATGTTTTCATGCTTCACCGCTTTCTGGCCGATTAAACAGTCCAACTAGGAAGTAACAATCTCTACAGCAGCGCCCGTCGCAATAGTCAGTACTAGGTCGATCGGCGCAAGTTACACGCCGTCGATGTGATCTGTGTTCAGCAACCGAGAGCTGTACCTGCTGTATAATATAGTATATATATTAGTATATATATATATTAGATATGTGTGTTTGTGTTTGTGTGTATGTATAATTAACACATTTATGACATCTATCAGCATGTTGACATATTCAGCAAATCATGCATTATAAATGCAACCATGTTTTAATAGAAAATCAGAATTTGCATGCATTTCCATCACACACAACCCACGACCGGTTTTATGCTGTTTGCACTCATATGGTAGGGACAGTAGGATCACGATCCGCATGCGCTTTAAAAAGTGGAAGAATGTAAAATAAGTTGCGCTTGTTAGCCATTCTTGGATTAGGTTTATAGGACTAACCAAAGCCAGATTGAAATTAATTTTAATTTTGTCCCTGTCGTTCATCAATTCTTTAATGTCAATGTGCTGTGTAACGTCGCTCGCATTTTTTGCAACGGAATCCAGGAAATTTTTAATATTCACGAGCGAAAAATTCATTTCGATTAACTATTTCGCTTAATTAAACGTTCCCGAAGCTCATGTGATGCGCATATTTTAAAAATTGTTCATCTTCACACTTCATCTTCATTGTATTACTCATATGTTGCATTAATATCTCCGTTAAATGAACCTAATTAAACCAACCGTAATATAATTCGTCAACTTAATTTGAACTGACTTGAGTACCAATATTATCCACTTTAACAATATGAGCGTGTTTTTAATCGGGATTTCATAAATCATTGACTTATCTGCAAATTATCTCGTGACAAATTCATGATCAAGTTAATAGCTTTGAGTTTCGCAAATTGATTGCAACTTCGGTGATCAATATGAATAATGCCATACAACTAATTCCGCAGATCCTAACACCGATTAACCACTGCAGACAGATCCAAACATCAGTATCACCATAATAATATGTATTTTTGCGGGGCAATCAAATCGGAGGTGCATTAGTAAATTCTTCCACACGTTTTATTCCGCATTTTTCGTTACAGTTTAAAGTTATCTGTGGGATGTATACATTATTGTTTCCTACCAGCTGATGTCAATTTTAGAGTCGCACGTTTGAACGAAATACGAGATACCGGATATTGAAGTGAAAATTTTATACCGAAGAGATTATGACGGACTAGAAACATCTTTCAGTCGACAACTTGTAACTTCATGTCGGTACCTGTTGGTCAATTTATTTTAATTTAACGGTGAAATTATTGTAATTGCTAAAAATTTGTGTTTAAGAATAATGCCAATTTCCTGTTCTTCGTCGGCTACTTTCTGATTCCTGACTTGAATAGCCAGAACCATTTAGATTTTGAATTAGATGAGGATTTACGTTTATAATTTAGTTGAATACACTTTTTGAAGCAAACAATGTCAAACGCGAATTAGATTGTAAAATACCGGGATTAGCAAACACATTATAATCAACGCATCCAAGCGGGATGATTTCAAGCTGACGGAAGATCATATTCAAGATTTACAATGTATTCGAAAAAATATAAAAGTTTCATTGAAAAATATTCGCAATTTTTCATTTACATATATATCTTCCAGGTAATAGTTTCTCAAGTGTTGTGTATCACGAAATATAGCTTAGGATTATCATTTAGTCTTCATTTGGAAAACTTTCATTCGAAATTGTACCAGAGAAAACAAAAACTGGGTGAACATAGGTTCGGATGATAGTTTGAGTGAGAGTGTGGCATTTCGAGGGTATGTTTTGTAATGGAACCAATTTTAAATCGGTGCATGTTTGAATGAGACACCGCAATTTGTTAGAATTAGGTAATGTTGTGTTTTTGGAGAGCGAGTTCCGGCTGACCCAACACTCACGAAAGTGGTAGAAGACGACTGACAGAATGCATCGTTTTATTTACAGCTCATTTGTATATATATGTACAATGAACGAAAGTGAAGCCAAGCTACTGAAGCCAAGCTGCTATATTGATTCAAATCGGCGATTTATGTTCACTTGATTAAAAACGATCAATACTTCCAAATCAGTGCGAGTTTTGGCGTGCATAGATTGAACGACCTTGACACCTCCCCCTGCGAAAAAAAGGACGTTCACCTTCGGTCTATGTACGCCTTGTTTCTTGGATCGATTTGAAATGGTTGAACCATTGTTCTTCTTCGTGTTCGGTATCTTCTTTCTTGTGTCCCGTCTGTGCGATGTTGTTCAGCAAGACGGTTGTCGACTCTTTGCCATTGTTCATCAGTGCTGATAGGTTCATTTTGAGAAACATGCGGTGCCAACGCATGGGAATCGTTATACTGCTTTCGTGAACCACGAGTTGCGTTTTTCTGTGAAGCATTCGCCTAAGAGCCACATGGATCACCTGTACCGCAAACCGGTTCCTCTTTATAGTCGCTTGATCTTGTGAAACGGCCACGAATAAATTTGCTTTCTTTAGAGTTTCGAGAACGGTTTTCGCGACGATTACCTTGCTGCCTGTGTGGTTGTTCATTACGAGCGTTGATTGTTCTTGGAAGCCCAGCAGCGTTTGAAAAGACTGAGTTGGGAGTTGTCTGCTTTGTAGAATCATTGTCACCTTGAAGCGATTCGTTCCGGATATCGTAACCATGTTTGCGTATCAACTGTCGACTTGTTCTTGATGAAGAATTTGTCTGGCACACAGTTGCAGGTTTTGTTGAACACAGATCTTTTAAAGGCACACTAAGTAAATTCAGTCGTTCGATCCAATCAATTCCAAGCAAATCAAGTTTTTCATGAGGTGTCAAGTAAACTAAACCAGTTGCTTGCTCACCATTGAAATCAATCTTACAAGTAAATTGTCCGTCAATCCTCAGTGGTTCACCAGAGGCATTTCGCACATTCATTTCCGTGGGATAGACTGTTGGGCAGCCAATCTTCTTCCACGTTGAGCGGGAAATCAATGTGACGTCTGAGGCGGTGTCGATTTGCAACGAAACAGTCTTGCCTTGAATTCTCACTGCGACATATTTACGTCTGCTTGCCAAATCTGCTTCAAAGGTTGCAATGACCGCATTGATTCTGCCCCGGTTTCCATTCGATTTTGGATTATGAAGACTGTTTGCACCGGTCCTATAGTTTTTTCTGCAATGTGACTCTTTGTGACCAATGCGCTTGCACCTGCGGCACTTATAGGTTCTGAACGGACAATCTTTCGAATAGTGCCATCGACCGCAATTCCAACAGGCACTTTTGGGTTTCAATGACTTTTTGGGAGGACTTTGTGAACTACTGTGTGCTGCTGTGTTCTTGTACACTTGAGGATCTATTTTCTGTCCGGCGTTTTCAATCAACTTGGTATCATGCTTGAGGTTCATCATTCTGTGACATTCTGCTGCAATGTCTTGAAGGGTCATTTCCGGCTCGTGCTCCAGTCTGCTCAGAATTTTTGTTCTAACGTCTGCGTCTGCTGGCGATTGAAGACTGCAAACGAACATTAAGCATTTGAACTGATTTGGCGTCATCGAACCGAGCTTGAATCTTTCACACTCTCGATTGATGATGGCAGCATGCGTAGTGTAGTCGTCTGTTTCCTTTTTCATCAGTTTGAGACAGTTGTAACGAATGCTGAATAAGGATGATTGTTCGCCGAAGATTGTCGTGAGTGTTGCAATGGTTTCGTCAAAGCTGAACTCTCGAGCACATTTTGGAAGAATGTAGTTAGTGTAACGTTCGTGCTCAACAGGACCAAGTTTTCTCAACAATAAGCGAACAAGCCATGCATCACCTTGACCTGCTAGTTCAACTCGGAAAATGTCTTCGTATTTCTGAAACCAAGCATTGAATGTTGTTCCCGATTCTGCATCAAAATGGAACTCTGTGATGGATGCTGCGATTGAGTCAATTGATTGCTGCTGTGTCTGTTCTTTGTGTTCTTCTTTGATATTCAGCTTCTGAGAAAAAAGTTCAATGAGCTGCTTCTGTGATTTTTCGAACTGTGCTTGCTGTTGCTGAAGTAATGCTTGCATTTGCTCAAAGCTGATAGCCATTTTCCCGTCGCCAAGTCTGTTGTGTTTTTGGAGCGAGTTCCGGCTGACCCAACACTCACGAAAGTGGTAGAAGACGACTGACAGAATGCATCGTTTTATTTACAGCTCATTTGTATATATATGTACAATGAACGAAAGTGAAGCCAAGCTACTGAAGCCAAGCTGCTATATTGATTAAATCGGCGATTTATGTTCACTTGATTAAAAACGATCAATACTTCCAAATCAGTGCGAGTTTTGGCGTGCATAGATTGAACGACCTTGACAGGTAAGATCAAAATGCGTTTGCGCTCAAGAGCTCTCAATGCAACTCGAGCCAGTCGCAGCACAAAGAATAGTTTATAAAATTCCGTACGTATATTGAGTGCCTTATGATAAATCTTCTCGATCAGTGCGATGAGTTTGGTAAATTATGAATCCCAAACCTGTCTTTTATATTCCACGAATGAGTGTATGCTTGTATTGTGTATCGTTGTGAATGAGATACTCGGGAGACGCCATAAATTATTTTATGCAAGCCGCACACACGCTAGCATACGGTCACTCCATGCAGAAACTTTCCACATTTTCTCCAGGACATCAAGTTCTTTCTTTAACCCAGTCAACGGACAAATTCGTGTTGGAAACGATATGGCTTACAAACGTTTTTGGACATTAATATGCGGCTGATTTTAAATCAACCGCTGGTGCAGTTTTGACAATCATTCACAGACAATTTTCATCCACCGTTTCATATTTTCCGCGTAAATTAAATGTTTACCCTGTACCAATTGATGTAGATCAGTAATCACTGTTGCACCAAACGAATTCCTAGGACGTAGAAATGTGTGATTTATTCAGTATTCTAGTTGAGCGAAATACGCCACTTATTTAGAGAGTATTAAAATTAGTGGGCCACATAGCTCCTACGATTATTCGGTGTTATTCCCTCTTATCATAACAATTTGATTAAATTAAGCCTGAACAACGGTTAAAGTAAAATTGTAGCACTCGCTTTAGTATCACTAATGTATCATTTAGTCAAATAAATTAGGAATTATATGTTTTAAGGGGGTAAGTCATGAACATGACAATATCTGTCAATTTATCAGCTTCATGAATTGACAGAAGTTTTCGTTCGACCTTGGTCGTGTTGTGTACGATCATTTTAATGGAATTTGAAGACTTTCCTCTGCTCTACGAGCTTCCAATTACGATACGGTTCATCTTTGCGGATTACGCACACCACTTTGTTTCGGATTTCTCAACAATGTGCCCGGGATACGTTTATTAGTATTTGTTGATAGTATTTGTAGTACACATAGAATTTCGCACAGAGATTCACTAACAAGTGCCACTAAAACGTTTGAAACTAAAGGATCTAACCATTCCTTTCAGGATATATGATGCAATTTTGTCATTATTCATACCAATTATATGTTTAAAGGCTGAAAGAATCAGAATCCGGATACCTAATGTAACGAGTGGGCGAAAGAGGCCGAAATGATTTGCGTCAGTTCATCTGAGGTCAACGAGTTGCCACTTATCACATTTCGGGCAATCGGTCCAACACTAACCATATTTCCCCACCCCCGCGTTAGACGCAAGCACATTGATCGTGTCTCGCTTCATCCCTAAGGTCAACCCGCCCAATGATAATCTCGTTCGCCCACGAATCCCACAACACACCAGAAGCCGATTGGATAATGGCGTTTATAACGGACAAGAAAAATAACGAAGCACACGCATGTTATATAAGCAAACCAAACAAGCACAACGTTGATCCTGAAACATGTCTCTCCCGTTTGTTACTTCGATTTGATTTGTCAATTGATTTTGTGCCAAGCGGCGCAGCTCAATCCCACACCACGCACTTATTTTTTCAGCAACATTGACAAATAACATATCCTTCGGTTTCGGCTGACCTTGTCTATCGTAGTAGTGGTTGTTCTAACCGTTCTAATGCTATCCAATCTAAGCCAAATATATTATGAGTTCGCAATTGTCTTCATAGAAAATTTCGGCTCTTCTTTCTTTTGTGTTGTGTCATAGAGTGATTTTCTGTATATTATTTGAAAGCTCGTAATAAACACTAATCGTTAATGGACTTTGCACCTGGACAGTAAGATGATATGTCTTATCGCCAGCACTTAGTTTGCTTCGCGCAGACCAACGTGATCATACTTTGTGATGAATATTTTATCACTAGATGCCAACCGATCGCTGCATCTACATCCGAAGAAGAACACGAGGTGATTTATTTCCTTCGTGGGATTATGATGCTACACTCAATTCACTGCACTGATTCTGATGGTAAATCCAAATCTAAAGACGAAGATTGCTTCGGACATCTTTGTTTATCAAATGATTTAGAAGGGAATTTATTTACTTCAATACGTAGAATTTATATTCAAGTGGATTTGATGGTGAAGTGTTTCGTTGTAAAAATAATGCAGGTTAGAATAAAACGCCTAGTTTCACCGCTTAGCGCATTGTTTCTAGCTAATACGTATTTATTCTGATACTATTTGTAAGTCCCGGACCCATATTCGGATGAGTAAACTGGAACACTTAAGAACAGAAACAGAGTGAATAATGATCTGCTTCGCACAACTAACACCACAAATAACGGGTCGCTAGATTATCGGTCGTTTCATACGTTCTCAATTAGCTGTCGGGAGACTTTCAATCACTCAAGCGTTGAAAGCACACCGTGAGGCTAACAACCATTTGTTATGGCATCAGGTGTAGTAGGTGAGAGGTGAATCACAATAATAATGCAATTCTCTCCAGAATCCAGACCCAATATACAATTTTGTGACAGAAACAGCTGTACGCTTAAGCCGTGTGTGGCCACCACAAGTTCTCGAGCGAACTGTGATCATTTAGGTAATCGACAATTTGCACTAATTCCCGTTACCCGTTAAAGTTTTGATATAATGGCTGCATGACTCTGATAGCTCAAATTAGTTGATATATATATATATATTACATGTCTCCTTCATTCCGTTTCTCATAGCGACAAAATATAATTTTTTCCAATCTCCACATTCCAGTTAACGGCATGTTTGATCGATTTGCTCCAAGAACGTTCATGTGCGCATCCGTATCGACATAAATCTCAAGGTCGTTTTGTCGATTGGGTGAGAACACGCTGCATAATCTGTTCACAATCATTTCGGTGGCGACGACAATTACTGGAATTCCGTTTGGTATCAAAGAATGGCAAGGTGAGTAGATTTGTAAACAACTTACAAATTAAAACTATGCTGTCTTTTTATTAATATCTTCATATTATAATATTGCATTTCTGACATCGATAGCCAGATTAGCTGGTTTTGTTTCTCGGTATAGATACCTTTGGATAAATGTTGTTGGCCTCCTGCGGTCGATGTCGATGTCTCAAACACCTCTTCAAGTTTGGTTCCGTTGTCCCCACACGCAGCCACCCTTTGACCCTTCAAATCCCACACTCACGATTGAATTGTCGTCGTCACTTCTTCGCTGTTTCGTGTATGCTACTTGTGGAATAGCTTGCCGACAGATATTGTTACCTCAGCGAACGAGCACATCTTTAAACAAAGGTTACGAAACATTATGTTGAGAACTACTGCGTTGGCCCCTACCTATTGATGTCTGTATTTTTTTAACGCACGGAACTACCGTCCATCCAAAGATTTTTTCCCTCAGTCTGTGTCGCCATTGAGGATTATTTTTGCTCCACCTATGGAGAACACGGATATGATCATACAAGTAACGATTTTTTTAAATTTTATACGTATATCCTATGGTACTGTACAGCAATTTGCTTTTTCAACAATAAATCTTGAATCTTGAATCTTGAATCTTACTG
>JACCGJ010022037.1:0-37173 GCA_013407085.1 Atriophallophorus winterbourni
TGATATCTATCTAAAGCTTGCTAACGTTCGGATCTATTCATACAGAGATCATCCATCTGCGACGATGTCGTTCTTTGTGTACCGTCAACCGTGATTTTGCTAACAGTTTGTTTTGTTCGTTTATTAAATGCGCTTTTGTGTTTCTGCTGTTCGATTACTCCATCGGTGTTTATCACTGTCGGGAACTACTCGGAGAAATACACGTGATATCAAATTCACGCCAAAAATCTCAAAGGGAATCTGGCAAATTAGCAGCTAAATCGAGTGACGAAATTTTCCGACAACCCGTCATTTTCCGTCAACTCCGCCCAATACCACACAAACCAACCGCAGCCGTATCGCTTTTTGTGCTCTGATTTGTACTTTTGGTTGACCCCGTTAACATGAAACAATCTGATGTTCGCGAAACGTGCGTCGTCTGCATGAAAGTCGTCAGTGGTAAGGTCAAATCTGGCACGTGTCAAAACTGTTCCCACAAATGCCACGCAAAATGCGACAAATCATTGACCTCGGATGCGCTATCGATCCTGATGGATGAAAACATGCCTGGTGTATGCTGTGTGCAAAATTTGTCGAGCTAAACCAAACGCAGATTTAACTGCTCGAACAAGTGTTGCGCAAAGCAACCTAGATGATCGGATGCTGAGCTTAGAGCTTATCATACAAACGTTGAAGACATCGTTAGAGACTCAAAATTCTCAGTTTGCCAGTATGTTTTTCAATAAATCGGAAACTACTGACGGTAATACCAGTCAGATAAACGCTAAATCTTCGATCTTTCAACATGAATGTTCAGCTGTTGCAACTGTGCCGGAGTGTCTTGAGGAGCGTCCTTTTCATCAAAAGGCCACCTTTACAAATGCGACTGTTAAAGGCCTGTCTGCCCAAAACATCCCTGGTTCGCAAAAAGATACGAAGCCAAAGCCACCTGCTCATCCGAATCATCAGCGAAAACCTTTAGGTTCAAAACCAAAAGTCATCGTGCAAAACACTCCCAAAGTGGACACTATTGGTATTCGATCTAAGGTAGTTGAAACGTCCATCAACCAGCGAAAGCGCCAAACACAGAGTGTACATTCAGTCCATGGACTAAGTGTGATTTGCACCAACGTAAAGGAGACGAGTGCCACCTTACTAGGGGACAGGCTAAAGCACGATAAAGAAGAATGGAAAAGGTTGTGCAACAACATGGATTTGGAGCCAGTTGAACCACTATCATTGATACGACTAAGTCGTAAACCTACTTCTTCAAATCTGGACCAGCCAAGATTGCTTAGAATCACGGTTCGCTCTGAAAGGGATCTTGAAAACATCTTACTATCCGCTTTTCTCCTGCGTAAGGAGATTTCAGGGACCACTGCAAGGATCTTTGCTGATGTGCCCTGGTGGGAAAGGGCCCGAAAGGACCAGCAACAAAACCAAACGAAACAGAGGGATGATCGAAGTATAATCCTTTTGGGAGTTCCAGAAGCTGATGAAGCAACTGATGAAGCGGTGCAGCGCAAACGCGATCATTTACAATGGAGATTCCTCAGTGATATACTTGGTTTGCATGATGTAGCTGTGACGGACACGTTCCGCATCCCCAAATCTACGAATTATAAGGGCATCGGTCCTAAGCCCCTTAAAATAACGTTCTTGCGTAATGATATGTTGAACACGTCAAAACTCGTTGGGAAAATGGCCGCAGAATAATCCCGCGAGAAATTAGACTAGGTGCATCGAAACACCATATTGGAAAGATAGATGCACCACTAAGTTCAATAGAAACACTACCAAGTCAATCAGTTGTTAACGTGTCAGAAACAATTTCAGCCGATACGATAGATCACTGTGTTCCAACAGTACAACCCCAAAACGATCACGCATCCCTGCAAGCAAAAAACCTTCAGTTGCCGACTCTGGAGGCGTCGGCCTAACATATATTCTGCACTCCACTAGCCTCCTTCCCCACACCCCATCCTTGTTAAGAAAAACAACTATGAAATGCATCTACACCAACGCACAATGTCTCGGAAACAAAATCGGTGAACTGCGTGCAGTTTTTTTGAGATGTTCACCAGACATCATCGCCGTAACGAAAACGTGGCTGCAGACTCAGCAAACAAATAGTGAACTTGAATTACCAGGAATGTCACTTATTCGTCATGACCGTGAAACCAGAGGAGGAGGAGTAGCTTTGTATTATAGCCAAAACCTTCTGTGCCGTGAAATTACGGATCCAGACATCGTGTTACTGGATGCACTCTGGTGCTCAATCCGACTAGCTAACGGTGAAGACTGTGTTTTGGGAGTAGTATATCGCCCACCGTCTGCACAGGAAACTTACAATCTGGCCCTACTGGATAAAATTCGCATGGTTACTTCCAGATACACTTGTGTATTTTTGATTATGGGTGACTTCAATTTACCGAATCTGCAGAGCAGCACCATTTACCCAGAACACTCCCTCGAGCGCGCATTCAGTGAGTTGTTTGACGATATTCCTCTTTATAACCACATTACATGTAATACCCGATACCGCAGAAACGATTTACCCTCACTCTTAGATCTCGTTCTGACAAGCAATGAACATGACATTGACAACGTTGCTTACGAAAGTCCACTGGGACTAAGTGATCACGTCGTCATCCAGTTTGACTATCTGTTTGAAGCTGTAAGAACAAATGATGCCCGTAAAAGAGTTAGGCGGATCAACACTATGGCGTTGAGTGATGCTCTGAAAAACACGTTTTACTGCCAACCGGAAACCAGCAACGGACACGACTTTTGGATATGGCTAATATCTAATCTCGAAAGTTCAATCGAAGTGAGCTCCGAATTTGTCCTCAGGAACTCAAGAAAAAAACTTTGAATTTAAATTAAGAAGCCGAACTCCTAAGTGGTTAACGGCACGAAACATTGCTTGGCGACATCATCGGCAAAACCCATCATCCAAGACCTGGGGAACATTCCGTTTACTGCGGAACAAAGAAAACAAATTTTTCATCCAAGACAAGTTGTGCTTCCAAGAAGTTATATCAAGCATGATGGAGCGAAACCCCAAAATACTATATCGTATGGTTAACGATCAAGCTGAGGTGAAACCTGGAGTAGCGTCCGTGAACACATCATCTGGACCAACAACAACTGCAGCAGAAACTGCTGATGCTTTAGCCACGTTTTATTCATCGGTATTCAACCCGATAGAACATGCAATAAACAGCCCAAATCCAACACTTTCAAACACGGTTGCCCTAAGTGAAATAAGTGTCACTGAGAAACGCGTCCTCCAAGGTTTATTAAATCTTAAAACCGGAAAGTCTCCTGGGGCCGACGGAATAACCCCGAAAATATTGAAGCAATTTGCGAGTTTGGTGTACAAACCACTCACTTATCTGTTCGAGCAAACACTGGCAAGTGGAGTGATTCCTACAGATTGGAAACGAGGAATAATTTCACCAATTTACAAAGGTGGAAATCGCTCCGATGTTTCCAAATACCGGCCCGTTACTCTGTTACCAGTGATTTCAAAATTACTTGAGCGACTCATTGTTGACGATCTAATGAAACACTTCGAGAATAATCAGTTGCTTTCGAGGAACCAACATGGATTCAGACGAAATTATTCCTGTTGTCTAATTTACTGGTAACGCTAGATGATTGGACTAAATCGGTAGATAAAGGACAAGCAATACACGCGTGCTACTTGGATATTTCAAAAGCATTCGATCGTGTTGACCATTCCCTACTACTGCAGAAGCTTGAAATGCTTGGTATCATTGGAAAGTTGCTGAATTGGCTAAATGACTACCTCACAAATCGCACTAACCAGGTACGTGTTGATGGTGCATTATCCAAACCAATTGCAGCAACTAGCGGAGTTCCCCAAGGCTCAGTCCTTGGTCCGATCCTCTTTCTGGTTTATGTCAATGAAATACCGAAAATTGTTCGATGTAACATTTCGTTATTTGCGGACGACATAAAGATTTGGCGCAGCATTCGTAGTCCGGAAGACTGTCTGCTATTACAAAAGGATCTTGATACGCTTCACAGCTGGTCGTTGGAGAACAAACTGCCGTTTAACTTCAACAAATGCAGGATCATGAATGTGGGTAATCGAGTAGATTTCACATATCACATAGGTTCGCATGCCCTTGAAAATTGCAGTGAAGAAAAAGATTTGGGTGTCTGGATATGCTCCAGTTTAAAAACATCACTTCAAACTAACAGTGCTTTTAAAAAAGCAACACGTGTTCTAAATCTACTCAAACGTGTATTTTGGAAATTTTCGCCCAAGATATTCCCAAGGATCATGAATACATACTTGAGACCAGTCATGGAATACGGTGTGCATTCATGGTCTCCGTGGCTCAAGAGGGATGTGGAACTTATGCAGCGAATCTATCACCGCTCAACGAAACTAGTTCTCAGCATCCGAAACAAACCATATAAAGAAAGGATAGCTCAACTGAATCTGTTCGATTTTTCCTATCGACGAATCAGAGGAGACCTTATCTTACTTTACAAAACTTTTCATACCCCGAACCATCCCTTACAGGATTTATTCACGCGAAGGGATACGAGGAATTATCGGACCCACGAATATGTGGTGGTCGTACCCCATTCCCGTCTGAACTGTAGAAGGTATTTTTACTCTGTCCGTGTCTGTTTTACTTGAAACAGTTTACCTTCAACCGTTGCTCACGCCACTAACTTGCATGACTTTAAAACGAAATTAGACGATTTTTTATTGCATTATTCGTTTCCAGAACACTTATATACTGTTTAATCTATGTTCTTATATTGTTTATACACTTAAATTTCAATTTTTACCATCCTATGGTTGTTGTTAAGCTTGTTGCTTTTTAGACCATTAAAAACCTTGAACCTTGAACATCGTGCATCCATAATGCTAACAAATATGAGTGTTATCAAATAGATCAGTTTTTGAATACCGTTTTACTCATGCAAGAGGAGGGTTCTAGTCGGTAAATATGATTAAGTGGTGGTCAACCCCCACCACTAAAATTACCTCACCGCTCAACCGTCTATATTACGCCTCAGTTATTTCACGTTTCGCGGACATCACGACGATTAATTGTTGATTTTCCACCTAGAGTTTATCAACGTTAAACTAGTAAATGTGATTACGGGCAAGGGCCGTTTACACAGCGCCTGACATTTGTAAAAGAATATAAATAATGAGCACAATGTTGAGGTTTTTTTCACGAATACAAAAATTGAATCAACTAGTTTGTATAAGGTAAATAACAAATATTTAATTTAACATCAATGTCGTTTGCTAGATTGCTGCATCCACGTTAATATCCGCCAGTCGTCCTGACTTAAACATTCGACCGCCATTGTGAGTACGATTCTGCTATGCTGTTTAATACTCAGTCTGAGCATTTCCTCAATATTCAGCTCGGAGCAGTGACCCGTATTCAAAACGTGCTTCGCTTTGAAGAAATTATTATTTAGGGTATTATATTTCCTCTAATCCCGTGGCTGTCTCCGAAACCGTTTTCGGTCTAATCGATTGAAGCGTAAATGTCTGCACTATGCAAACACACGAACATTCATTAAATATTATTCAGTAAATGATGTACTTAATGGTAGATAAATGTGCCATAATTTGAGGTGCATCAGAACGGAATGGATAGTTTTCTCAATCATAAACTTTAGACAAACGTACGCATGGTTCAAGGTTATACGTATTGCTTCACATTTGCGATACATACCCTCAACTGTCTTGTAACAATACGTTCTGGATAACCCTGCTCTATGCGCTTTTAAATCGCCATTCGGTGCGCCTACTCTCGGTTTTTTCTCCGCTGCATTCTTTCACAATTACACTAATGTACTGCACGATTTGTAAACATGGTATTGAGCGCATTGGTGATAATGTAACCTAAATCAATTTAATCACTGCGAACCATATAGCTGAAGCGATAGTACACTTGATCGCCACGTTGCAAGCAAATGAATAATGCTTTTCTATTGAGGTTTGAGAAACCCTGGACACGTTTCTCTTGAAAAGATAAAAGATTCATACAATAAACGAAGTTTGTTTTGTTGCACCGTTATATGAAATGGCGCTGCACCTGTGACTGAGACGTAGTGAGCTATCGCGTTTCGAAGCGCACCGTGAGCGTCATCATCACTTGTTCGTGCACTCAGAACATTTTGGCAAATGACATGAACAATAACCGGATTTTGTTTAGGACCTATCGTGCATTGGTAATGCTGATAAATGTGAGTGCCATCAGATAGTTCAGTTTTAATATAACGTTTAAATTCTGCAGAGTGAGGGTCCTAGTTAGGTAAATGTAATATAATTATTTGGTGGTCAACGCTCAAGTTGTTTCACGTTTCGTAGGAATGACCACGAGCAGTGGTCGAGTTTCTACCTAGTGTTTATGTACGTCAAAACTGTTAAAAGTGAACACGAAGAAGGCCTGTTCGCACAGCGCCCGAAATTTGTAAAAGGAAATTATTAATTGGCAAAATATTGAGCTTTCATTTGAGGCAAAAAATTGAATCAACTAGTATGTATAAGGTGAATGACAAATGTTTACTTTTACATCAATGTCGTTTGTTAGATTGCTGTGTCCACCGTAATATATCTTCCAGTTGACGTGACTCAAAATGCAGACCGCTATCGTGAGTAGAATTACGCTACGCTGTTTATTACCCAGTATCAAGATTCCCACAATATTCAGCTCAAAGCTGTGAACCGTATCTAAAACGTGCTTCTCAATGGCGGAATCACGATATGCCAATGTGCTTCACATGTGTGGCTGTTGACTTCAGTTGTTTCAGAAATGGTTATGATTTGGAACACAGTTTCCGAAACATTTCATTGTTTTGTTTAATAACTCCTACTAAATAACCTTCATTATCACACATTTGTTATGCAATGTGGTGTTCGAGATGTTTCAGCGTTAGAAGTCTAGATAAAAAATTCAATATATGAAAGAACACATTTTTATTTAATCTTGGCCTCATTTAAATTTGTGTAATGTCACAACATTTCGCGTTAATATATACATTGTTAGGTTTTATCAGATTATAGACCGTACAAAAATGTTATTGGTTTAAAACCTCATTCCGACTTCTCCGATAAATTTTATAGCCACCCAAGGAAATCAAGGTTAGTCGATATGATTCTGTTTTCCCCTTTAATGTATCGTAAAATTTTTAAATACGATTTACTTCAAGAGCTGAGCTGTATAGTTTGTCGTTTATATACAAGGCTGCTATGAACAAGTGGGCTAGTGTTTGCGTTTGATTTTGCGAGCACTAATCGGTATATTTCGTTAAAGATTCAAGACAGAAAATGCGATATTTATGTTTGAGGATGCAATTGTGTTTGCAATATTACACACAAATATATGGATGTGCTCATATTTGCCAAATTTGCAAAGAGTGAAATCAAAATACAACATTCCAACAGTGAATAAAAACACGTTTAAATTTCCATTTTAAGGTATATTCTATTACGTATACAGGTCCAATTACATACAGAAGACGATATAAAATATCCGGTGTTAGATATATTTCCAAAACACTTTGAATGTGCGGATATGCGTATCCCACATTCTTCTGTGCGAGATTTTCGGGGCACAATTGTCCTCACCGTTCAGTGCATATTAAAACTAGAAATCCTCCGACAAGCTCAAACTTAGATTTTGTAAACGGTATATAGCAATTGTATCCACGCGTTAGAAGATCAACGACAAAATGCGTGTATTCATTTTCATTATTCTAGTAAATGCTTTCCTAAAAGTCTTTCAGGACATTGTCGTAACATGTCTAGAAGACGATGCAAATTGTATAGCGTTTTTAAATCTACCAGAAACCTAATACCTACGTTATTATCTTCAGTTCTACAACCTTGTCATTGTTCTCAATGTTAGTACATATGTGAACATTCGTGATTGTATCCAACCTGTATTATTTTACGATTTGTAAAATTCAGCGGAAGTTTATTTTGAGAAGTTTTTTGTGCAATGCATTCGGGTTGTTCTACAGTGACACACAATTAGAAATACAACTAAGCGCCTACATTTTCGATATCATTAGCGAACAGATACATCTTACCGTCTTTCTGAATATGTACATCGTTTATGCGGTTTAGGAAGCAAACAAACTTATGGAATGGCATATTTTATATTGAATTGTTTCAACATTGAAACCTTTATGAAACCGATTTTTTTAATGGTTAAAAAAATTTTGAATGTTATAAATTCAGTTTTTGAAAACAAGCTTGTTTCGTTACCTGAATCGAGTGCAAATTATTATAAACTACTAAAAATAATCAGGAGTGATGGTTTCGGGATTGCGGCTGTAGGAAAAATGTGTGAGGGTAGGTTAAAATAATTAATGTTAGGTTCGCGAGAAAAACTCATTGATTGTTTGAAGAAGGGCTGAATATGTTATGAAATAGTGAATATAAAATTAATAATTCCTTCCATTCTTTGACATTATTTTCTTTCTTCATATAAAGATATATATATCATTGTATATATTTATATATCTATACTGAATTCAATCGTATTTTATCAGCTCTCACTCACGTTTTTCATAACATTAAAAAATGCCTTCTTTAAAACATTTTAAACCACGATTTATTGAAGCAAATTAAATTTGATTTCAGCCACAAAGGCAGTCCGTGATATGTTGAGGATGAAATTAGGTGAGTAACCTGATATTCAAATTATATTCCTCCGTTTCTCTCAGATGACATCGTAATTTACAAACCCAATAAACCCATTTATATTGAACGTTGAAGTTACATTATATATTTGTTAATTCTATTCAGAATTTCATTTTCGTTATACATATTCAAAGGAAACTGCCGATCTGCCGTCACGAAATTCATTGTTATTGAGGTCATGCAGCGTGGATGCTCGTAAATAATCTTCCAAATTGGTGCTGTTTGCGGATGGTATGAGAATATCTACCAAAGAATTTCAGTCACATCCGCCTGTCAAGAACCATTTGGCATTCACCATGACCCATCCTGAAATGACCTTCACATTATCATAACTATTGGCAACTGAACATTCGATAGAGAGCTATTTGGAAAATTATCTTGACGTATGGTTTGTTGAAAACATGGAATGCACGAGAACTGTGACAATATATATTGACACGCCACCTGATTCCTAGGTGTCTCTCGTATAACATTTTGATGATTCTCGCTACTTACATCAACAATGATAATTAACGTATTCGTTCACCATACGACGGAAAATGCAGAAGAGGTATCTGCTACTTAAAAGAGAAAACAATATAGCTGTCTTCGATACAAAATATCACAGAGCACCGAAATCGGTAATGGGACTTTGTTATGTTTTGTAGACCGAACGATTCCATCATCTGGGTGTATGTGAATTCACCTTAATGAGGATAAGACGCAATATAATCCAGCCAAAAGACATCAACTGATACACATGTTTGATGTTTATGTCATGGAAATGAAACGCGGATATACAATATCCATTTACGTCTCACGTTTCTGTTATTTAATGTCAGCGCCAGTTATTTGCCGTACGTGTCAAATTTCTTTGAAAAACCCCACTTCAAATATAGTGCACTCTATTGGCCTAGCGTTGTTTCGAGCGACGTTGGGCTTACAGATGCCAACGAATATCATTTTCGATATTCACCATTCCTCTAGTATTATATTTTACACATTTTCATAAATACCATCATCCTGTAGTGTTGGATAATAACAACAAATGCTTGTATCTTTGAAAAAAAACGATATAAATAGCTCAAATTAAAATATCAAGTTGCAGCCATGGTAGAGAGCATAGTGTGGGTTCGAATGTATATATGTGGTTATTATTATAGTAAATGATTGAGGGGAAACGTTCAATGACCAACCTCAATCTGTATAGCGGACAGAAGCGCGTGTTTATGCAATACGAATCCAGACATATTTGTTGGTTTCTTTGATAGGATGATCCACGCCCGTTTTTTGAGCTTGCGTGAGTAATGAATGTCGGGATCGCAAATTGTTTGCACATTCCATTGCAGTTTGTTTTTCTCTTGACCGTTTGTGCGCATCTTTCATGTCGTTTAGAAGCGAAAAACAAACAGCGTATTTTCCAAGAAACAGTTTTGATGTAAATAACGACCTGTGCGATATATTGCTGATGATATCAATTTCTTGGACAGTACAACGTTCACGTATCGTTATTAGAGCCACTAGGCCTTATCATCTCAGTTGTATCTTAGTGGAGGTACAGTATTTGACTGCACGGCAATTTGCCTGAATCAGGCTTGCGCTTTTCAAAATAAGAATAATAAATGTAAGTTTAGCATAGGTAGTTTCGTATACATTCCTACAGTTTCCTAAAAATTTTCTTTTTCATTATATTTTTCAAGAGTAAAAGTTATTTGAATCTGTATAAATGATTAAAAAATTCTAGGTAAACTTCACGGTTGCATTAATGAGTATTCTCCACACTCGTCCAATCGTTCAAGCTTGCGAGCAAATTTAACTGGCAGAACGAAGTGGTTTTATCCAAACCGAAATCAATAAATCAGTGTACCCAGTAATGTATGGCATTTCTCTGAATTCCAAATTGCAATGTGAAAATGATCATGCTAAGTTTTTAGCATTGCTGTTAATAATAGTTTCAAGTAGTGCTGCAACCTATGCCGAAAAATAATATAAATTATTCTCGCCCAACATTAAAAGATTAGGAATAATAATTCACTTTGTGTTCGTAAGCTAGTCAATTTGAACAAAAAGCAGACTAATACGCGTAAATGCACTCTCTAGCATCATGGTTAACATAAAGTAATTTATTTCGGATAGCAAAACTTGTTACTTAAAAGAACGAACTTGTGCTTATCAGGCAATCAGTCAAATCTCTGCGTAATGACACAGCATTTTCCATCATGATATACTTTGTTCGAGTTTATCAGATAATATCAGATTATAATCAGATTATCATAATATAAACTGTAACAAATTGTTATTGGTACAAAAACATAATTATAAGTTCTCCAATCACATTAATAGCAGCCAAACCACCACGAGGTCAGTGGATTTGAAATTGTTTTTTAACCTGTTCAATTTTTATACATCATATGCAAAATAAATCTAATTGTTTAGGATTGAAATGAAAGAAACTTGAAGGCTAATATGCATGCATTTGTATAACACACACATACGAAATCTGGACTGTAGGATCACGGTCTGAATGCGCTCGAAGAAGCGGGAGTTTAATATAAGGAAAGGCCTTTGTATGATAATGTTGGATAAGTATTTCTAATCAAAAACGGGCTTATATCCGGAATCGCTTTGTCTGTTCTTCGATTCTAGTTTGAATTTTGCTGACAGTGCTACCTCATCATTAACACCACATTCAACACCAAACGTCTCCGAATCATCTGAAAAAGCAATCATTCAGTAGCATACACCACACAACCATAAATACTTGAGAACAACCAAACTAGTATGAGGTGCATAGACTTGAAATAAAAGTCGAAGTCGTACACGCTAGTTTCCTCATTGCATTCAATGTTATACATCGGAAAAAAACGTCCATTTGAATTCTTTTGTTAACACAGGCAAATTAGCGTACACTTTAAGATGACGAACTGCAATAAACATGGTATGGTACAATGCAAATCTGTTCAATTTTTTTAATTCATATGGAGTATACCACCTCCTGTAGAAGATTGAAATGACAGAAATACGAAGGTCTATATGAATGCATTATTATCACAACAATCACCCCAAGAAAGGATTTCCTGCTGTTTGCAGTCAACAGTTATGCGGTGTAAGATTAGTATGCCATTGAGATTATTACTTTGAAGAATCAAAAACAATTTGCGTTAGTATGACGCGGTTGCATGAGGTGGGTATGAACAACCTTTTCAATTACATCAGCTCACAACGATGTAAAACGGGTATGAAAACATGAACATGAGCAAACCGTCACATTTTCTTATTCTCCATCATACACACACATTCCATGTATGGTTTCGCTTTGTTAGATTTCATTAGGGAAGAACAATTGTATCGGTATTAGAATGTGCTTCAAATAGCGAAGTTAAAATAAATGGAACTTCGCATGTATGAACTAAAGAACATGGGTCTAATCAAATCTCGAATAGAATGACCGTTATAGTTTAAGACAACGTACGTAGAAAATGAAATATTTGAAGCGTATCTTCACTGTGAATCATGCCAGCTTCACACATGCATCACATGCATTCACAACTAATCATTGGTCGGATTTATGTATCGTTACCATTAAGCCCGATTATAATCCCACAATTCAATAATATTATTCGAGGTATAGATACATCCTAACTCCATCGCTGGACAGTCTACTTCTGAGTGATACACGGGGTGTTTCCATGTTGTGAACGTTTAATTGAGTTGAGGTTTACCTGTGTTTACCTTGGTTATCTGTGTTAGCTGTGTTACCTGATTGTTAGCTGTGTTTGACAAATCTGTAATATGAATGTGCTAGGAAGATTACTTGGACGGCAATAATGCTCGAGTTTATATACGTTTCTTCATAAGCGTCGAAACTTTAAGGTAAATCCTAAAAGACAAAACGGATTATTCAAACCTTTTGCTCAAAACAAAAATTTTGATATGATGTTAATTCAGCTCCTAGGCTTCCATATATATGAACAATAAGAAATATTGAGAATTAGAAAATCATTATTTTCGTTAACTTTTGCCACTGGTTTTTCAGATAACGTTACACCTGAACTATTACCAAGTATGTGTATCAGCCAACTTCGGTTGACGTTTGTAACAATAACCTTTTTATTCTCACGAACCAAGAAATAGGTGGAATGCATTTGAACACATGATCATGATCAAAAGGCAAACTTGCATGCATCTCCATCAATCACACACATTACACGACAGGTTTCGTGCTGTTTGCACTCATTAGGAAAGGACTGGAGGATCAGGGACCGCATGCGCTTGAAATAGATGAAGAAGAATAAACGAAATTGCGCTTATATGCCACTGTTTTATAATGTTACCTGTCCAATAATGCATTTCGTGAGCTATCGCGTTTGGAAGCGGAGCGTGGGTGTCATCATACCTTGTTTGTGCACTCAGAACATTTTGGCAAATGACATGAAGAATAACCGGATTATGTTCAATAACTATCGTGCATTCATAATGCTGACAAATGTGAGTGCCATCAGAAAGATCAGCTTTAGGATAACGTTTTCTTTCTGCAGGAGAGGGGTCCTAGTCAGGAAAACGTTAATATAATTATGGAGTGGTCAACCGCCACCACTAATATTACCCTACCGCTTATCAACGTATGTTACGCCAACGTTGTTTCACGTTTTGTGGGAATGACCACGATCAATGTTCGAGATTCCAACGAGTGTTTATCGACGTCACTCTATTAACGCGGTAGTGTGTAGCTACAAATTTCCAAAGGATACCCCTGTCATCGAGCAACAATAGTGATCGACCAAATCTTTGGAACTCACTTTCAATTCAAGTGTGATGATAGACATATTCAAAAAAAATTAGAGACGGAACAGTGACGTCAGAAGAAGCAGATTAAACACTGCCTGATAAACAATTCGCAATGTGAAAATGATCATGCTAAAGTTTTAGCATTGCTGTTAATAATAGTTTTAAGTAGTGCTGCAACCTTTTGCCGAAGAATAATATAAATTAGTCTCGCCGAACTTTAGAAGATCAAAAATAAAAATTTACTTTGTGTTCGTGAGCTAGTCAATTCGAACAAAGAGCAGGCCAATACGCGGAAATGCACTCTCTAGAATCATGGTTAACATAAAGTATTTTATTTCGGATAGCAAAACCTGTTACTTAAAAGAACGAAGTTTTGCTTATCTTATAACCAGTTAAATCTCTGTGTAATGACACAGCATTTTCCATCATGATACACTTTGTTCGGTTTTATCAGATAATATCAGATAATAATCATATTATCATATTATAACCTGTAACAAATTGTTATTGGTACAAAAACATAATTATAAGTTCTCCAATCACCTTAATAGCCGCCCAAGGAACACGAGGTCAGTGGATTTGAAATTGTTTTTTATTTTAATTTATCGTAAGTTCTTCAAATGCGGTTTAGTTCTTATTGACAAGGCCGCTATCTACAAGTGGGTTAGTACTTACCTTTGGCTTTGCGAGCATTTCTTGAAGCTCCAAGATTGAAAACGCAAGATTTTTCAATGAGGGGGCAATTGTCTTATTTTATTATTACAATTTATATAAAAATATTTATGTGTGTGTTTATTTCTGTGTTTGAACATCATGGTTGGTTGTCGGTATCCTACGCAACAGTGGCATTCAAGAATACACTTATTCAACACCTATCCACTGATTCAATTCTCAATCTACCTTATCAAAACGTATACACTTAATTACGACAAACAGCCAGAAACCCAGTAGTGTAGTGTAATTTCGGGGGACGTGAGAAACACATCGCTTTGTTCATCCGTAAGCGCTTGAGTGCTTGACCACAAATCACTGTGATTCTGTGTTTGAGCATCGTGGTTCGTTGTACGTTCCTTGCGAGCCAGTTTCATTCAAGTATACATTTGTTTACCATTTATCAACTTTTTTAAGTCTCACTAAGTCTGCCTCCGACTGATGACAGCAAACAGCCAGAATCCGGTAGTGCAGTGTAATTTCAGAAGATGTGAGAAACACACCGCTTCGGTCATCCACAAGCGCCTTGAGTGCTTGATAACAAATTGCTATAGGATTTTGTCTTAAAAAACAGTGCTTGGTTGTACCAACCCTATGCAACAGTGGCATTCATGTATACACTTGTTTACAACTTTTTCACTGTTTCAAGGCTTCCTGATACTAATCTAACTGTCTCTACCTGATGTAGGGAAACAACCAGAAACCGGTTGTGCATTGTAATTTACGGGCATGTGAGCAACACATCACGTTGGTCATCCCGGAGCGCCTTAAGTACTTGACCACAAAGCACTATATGATTCTTGTTTGAAAATTGAGGTTCGAGGTACGAACCCTAAGCAACATTAGCATGCAAGTTTATCCAGTGTTTCAAGGATCTTTGAACGTAATCTTAGTGTATCCACCTAATGACCTCAAACAGCCAGATACCGGTGGTGCATCGTAATTTTTAGGGTTGTGATCAAAACATCACTTTGGTCATCCATTAGCGTCATAAGTGCTTGACCACGAATCATATATAGAAACATTAAGAATTAGAGATTCATTATTTTCGTTATGTTTTCCACTGTTTTTACAGATGAACTTCCACCTGGAACACCAACATGTAAGTATATTAGAGGGCGTCGGATGTCGTTTGTACGAATAACCAGTTTGAGCTCATGAGGTAACAAATACGTCGAATGCATTTGAACACATGATCATGAAAAAAAGGCACATTTGCATGCATTTCCATCAATCACACAAATTGCTGTTTGCACTCATTAGGAAAAGACTTAAGGATCAGGGTCCAAATGAGGTTGAAAAAGATGAAGATGAATAAAAGAAATTGTGCTTGTATGATTAAGACAACACAGGTCTAATCAAATCTCGAATAAAATAAGCGTAAGTAGTAAATAAAACGTTTTAAGAATATCCTTACATTCCATGTTGTGAACGTTTAATTGTGTTGAGGTTTACCTGTGTTTACCTGTGTTATCTGTGTTGGCTGTATTACCTGAGTGTTATCTGTGTTTGCTTACTCTGTTATCTGTGTGTGCTAGGAAGATTATTTGGATTGCAATAATGCTTGAGTTTATTTATGTTACTTTATAAGTGTCGAAAATTAAAGTAAATCTTTAAGGACAAAACGGATTAATGAAACCTCTTGCCAAATACCTAAATTTTCATATGATGATAACTCAGCTCCTAGGATTACATATATATGCATATTAAGAAACATTAAGTATTAGAGATTCATTATTTTTGTTATGTTTTGCACTGTTTTTCCAGATAAACGTCAACCTGCAACCCCAACGTGTAAGTATATTAGATAGCGAGGGATGTCGTTTGTATTAATAACCAGTTTAAGCTCATGAGGTAACAAATATGTCGAATGCATTTGATCATATGATCATGAACAAAAGGCACATTTGCTTGCATTTTCATTAATCACACAAATTGCACGACAGGTATCTTGCTGTTTGCACTCATTAGGAAAGGACTTAAGGATAAGGGTCTACATGCGCTTGAAAAAGATGAAGACGAATAAAAGAAATTGTGCTTGTATGATTAAGAGAACACAGGTCTAATCAAATCTCGAATAAGCGTTCTAATTAACGACAACGTACGTAGTAAAAAAACGTTCTAAGAATATCCTCACTTCAAGTCATGCGAGCTCCATACATGCATCCCGTGTAAATTCCCAACTAATCAATGGTCAGATTTATGTATCGTCACCATGACGCCCAAATATAATCTACTAATCTCATAAAATTATTCGATGTGACGGTACATCCTCACTCCATAAAATTATAATGTAGCGGAACGTCCTCAATCCATCGATGAACAGTGTACTTCTGTGCAGTTCACGTCAAGCTTGAATTGTTTATTCTGTAAACAGTGATTAGCAACATATTAGTTGAGGCAATTGTTTCCACGCGTGAGCAAATCAAAGACAAAATGCGTGTATTCATTTTCATTATTCGACTAAATGCAATCCTAAAAGCCGTTCAGGACATTGTCGTAAGATGTCTAGAAGACGCTGCAAATTGTATAGCGTTCTTAAATCTACCAAAAACCTAATACCTAAGTTATTATCTTCAGTTCTACAACCTTGTCATTGTTCTTAATGTTAGTACACATGTGAACATTCGTGATTGTATCCAACCTGTATTATTTTACGATTTGTAAAATTCAGCGGAAGTTCATTTTGAGAAGCTTTTTTGTGCAATGTATTCGGGTTTTTCTGCAGTAAAACACAATTAGAATTACAACTAAGCGCCTACAGTTTTAATATCATTAGCGAACAGATACATCTTACCGTCTTTCTGAAAATGTACATCGTTCATGAGGTTTAGGAAGCAAACATACTTATGGTATGCCATATGTTATATTGAATTGTTTCAACATTGAAGCCTGCATGAAACCGATTTTTTAATGGTTTAAATAATTTTGAATGTTATAAATGTAGTTTTTGAAAACAAGCTTGTTTCGTTACCTTTGATCAAGTGCAAATTAATATAAACTACTAAAAATATCTAGGAATGATGGTTTTGGGACTGCGGCTGTAGGAAAAATGTGTGAGGGTAGGTTAAAATTATTGATGTTAGGTTCGCGAGAAAAACACATTGGTTGTCTATGTTTAAAGGAGGGCTGAATATGTTATAAATAGTGAATATAAAATTAATAATTCCTTTTTTCTTTGACATTATTTTCTGTCTTCATATATATATATATATATATATGTATATATTTATATATATACTAAATTCAATCATTAGCTCTGACTCACGTTTTTCATAACACTAAAAAATGCCTTCTTTATAGCATTTTAAGCCATGATTTATCGAAGCAAATTAAATTTGATTCCAGCCACACCGTCAGTCCCTCATAAGTTAAGGAAGATATTACGTAAGGAACCTCATATTCAAATTAAATTTCTCCGTTTCTTTCAGATGACATCGTAATTTACAAACCCAATAAACCGATTAATTTTGAACGTTGAAGTTACATTATATATTTGTTAATTCTATTCAGAATTCCATTTTCGTTAAACATATTCAAAGGGAGCTGCCTATCTGCCGTCACGCAATTCATTGTTATTGAGGTCATGCAGCGTGAATGCTCGTAAATAATCTTCCAAATTGGTGTTGTTCAAGGATGATATGAGAATATCTACCAAAGAATTTCAGTCACATCCGCCTGTCAAGAACGTTTTGGCATTCACCATGGCCCATCTTGAAAAGACCTTTTCATTATCATAACTATTGGCAACTGAACATTCGATAGGGAGCTATTTGGAAAATTATCTGGACGTATGGTTTGTTGAAAACGTGGAATGCACGAGAACTGTGGCAATATATATTGACACGCCACCGGGTTGCTATGCGTCTTTCGTATAACATTTTGATGATTCTCGCTACTTACATTAACAATGATAATTATCGTATTCGTTCACCATACGACGGAAAATGCAGAAGAGTTATCTGCTACTCAAAATAGAAAATAATATAGCTGTATTCGATACAAAATATCACAGAGCACCGAAATCGGTAATGAGACTTTGTTATGTTTTGTAGACCGAACGATTCCAACATCTGGGTGTATGTGAATTCACCTTAATGAGGAAAAGACGCAATATAATCCAGTCAAAAGACATCAACTGATACACATGTTTGATGTTTGTGTCATGGAAATGAAACGCGGATATACATTATCTCTTTTCGTCTCTCGTTCCTGTTTTTAAATGTCAGTGCCATTTGTTTGCCGTACGTGCCAAATTTCTTTGGAAAACCCAACTCCGAAAATAGTTCACTCTTCTGGCCTGGCGTGGTTTTGAGCGACGTTGGGCTAACGCATGCCAAGGAATACCATTTTTGATATTCACCATTCCTCTAGTATTATATTTTACACATTTTCATAAATACCATCATCCTGCAGTGTTGTATAGTAACAATAAATGCTTGTATTTTTGAAAAGAACGATATAAATAGCTCAAATTGAAATATCAATTTGCAGCCACGGTGGAAGCATAGTGTGGGTTCGAGTGTATATATGTGTTTGTTATTATCGTAAATGATCGAGGGGAAATGTTCAAGGATCAACCGCAATCTGTTTAGCAGACAGAAGCGCGTGTTTATGCAACACGAATCCAGACAGATTTGTTGGTTTCTTTGATAGTATGATCCACCCTCCTTTTTTGAGCTTGCGTGAGTAAGAAATGCCGGGATCGCAAATTTGTTGCACTTTCAATTGCAGTTTGTTTTCTTTTGATCGTTTGTGCGAAGCTTTCATGTCGTTTTGGAGCGGAAAACAAACAGCATATTTTCAAAGAAACAGTTTCGATCCAAATAACGACCCATGCGATAGATTGCTGATGATATCAATTTCGTGGACAATACAACGTTCACGTAAATGCTAATGTATCGTTATTAGAGCCACTAGGCCTTATCATCTTAGCTTTATCTTAGTAAAATTACAGTATTTGACTGCGCGGCAATTTGCCTCAATCATGCTTGCGCTTTTCAAAATAAGGATAAAAATTGTAAGTTTAGCTTAGGTTGTTTCGTATACATTCCTACAGTGTCCTTTAATTTTTCTTTTCCATTATATTGTTCAAGAGTAAAAGTTATTTGAATCTGTATACATGATTAAAAAATTCTAGGTAAACTTCAAGGTTGCATCAATGAGTATTATCCACACTCGTACAATCGTTCAAGCTTGCGAGCAAATTTCACTGGCAGGACGAAGTTGTTCTATCCAAACCGAAATCAATAAATCAGTGTACCCAGTAATGTATGGCATTTCTCTGAATTCCAAATCGCGATTTGAAAATGATCATGCTCAGATTTTAGCATTGCTGTTAATAATAGATTCAAGTTGTGCTGCAACCTTTTGCCTAAAAATAATATAAATTAGTCTCGCCGAACATTAGAAGATTAGAAATAATAATTTACTTTGTGTTCGTGAGCTAATCAATTTGAACAAAGAACAGACCAATAAGCAGAAATCCACTATCTAGCATCATGGTTAACATAAAGTAATTTATTTCGGATAGCAAAACTTGTTACTTGAAACAACGAAGTTTTGCTTATCTTACAATCAGTTTAATCTCTGTGTAATGACACAGCATTTCCCATCATGATATACTTTGTTCGGTGTTATCAGATAATATTAGATTATAATCAGATTATCATATTATAACCTGTAACAAATTGTTATTGGTACAAAAACATAATTATAAGTTCTCCAATCACCTTATTAGCCGCCCAAGGAAGACAAGGTCAGTGAATTTGAAATTGTTTTTTACTTTTAATTTATCGTAAGTTTTTCAACTGCGGTTTAGTTCTTATTAACAAGGCCGCTATCTACAAGTGGGCTAGTGCTTACCTTTGGTTTTGCGAGCATTTCTTGGTACATTTAGCTGAAGCTCTAAGATTGAACACACGAGATTTTTTTAATGAGGGGGCAATTGTCTTATTTTATTATTACAATTTATATAAAAATATTTATGTGTGTTTATTTCTGTGTTTCAACATCAGGGTTGGTTGTGCGATGCCTATGCAACAGTATCATTCAAGAAAACATTTATTTAACACATGTCCACTGTTTCAATTCTCAATGTAACTAATCGAAACATATACACTTAATAACGGCAAACAGCCAGAAACCCGTATTGTAGTGTAATTTCGGGGGATGTGAGCAACACATCGCTTTGTTCATCCATAAGCGCCTTGAGTGCTTGACCACAACTCACTATGTGATTCTGTGTTTGAGCATCGTGGTTGGTTGTATGTTCCTTGCGAGCCAGTGGCATTCAATTATACATTTGTTTAGCATTTATCAACTGTTTTAAGTCTCACCAAGTCTGCCTTCGCCTGATGACAGCAAACAGAAAGAATCCGAAAGTGCATTTTAATTTCAGAAGATGTGAGAAACACCCCTTTGGTCATCCACAAGCGCCTCGAGTGCTTGACAACAAATTGCTATAGGATTTTGTCTTTGAACACAGTGGTTGGTTGTACCAAACCTATGCAACAGTGGCATTCATGTATACACTTGTTCACAACTTTCCCACTGTTGCAGGGCTCCTTGATACTAATCTTACTGTCTCCACCTGATAAAGGGAAACAACCAGAAACCGGTTTTGCAATGTAATTTACGGGCATGTGAGCAACACATCACGTTGGTCATTTCGGAGCGCCTTGAATACTTGACCACAAATCACTATATGATTCTGTGTTTGAAAATTGAGGTTCGAGGTACGAACCCTAAGCAACAGTAGCATGCAAGTTTAAACTAGTTTATCATTTATCCGGTGTTTCAAGGCTCACTGAACTGTCTCCACCTAGTGACCTCAAACAGCCAGATACCTGTAGTGCATCGTGATTTCTAGGGTTGTGAGCAACACATCACTGTGGTCATCCATTATCGTCATGAGTTCTCGACCACGAATCACTATGTGATTCTGTGTTTGGAAATCGCGATTCGTTGTACGAACCCTATGCCACAGCGGCATTGAAGTATACACTTTTGTACGATTCACCCACTGTTTCAATGCTAACTGTACCTAATCATACTCTATCCAGATGATGACAACAAACAGCCAAAATTCCCTAATAGTGAGTAATTTTAGGAAATGTGAGCAACACATCACTTTGGTCATCCATAAGCGCCTTGAATGCTTGACCACAAATGACTATTTGATTAAGTGTTTGAACGTCGTCGTTCGTTTTACGAACCCTATTAAACAGTGGCATTCAAGTACACACTTGTTTACCACATTCCACTGTTCCATTAATGTTTCTTTATAAGTATCGAAAATTCAAGTGAATCTTAAAGGACAAAACGAATTAATGAAACCTGTTGCTCACAACCTAAATTTTCGTATGATGATAACTCAGCTCCTAGGATTACATATATATGCATATTAGGAACATTAAGAATTAGAGAATCATTATTTTCGTTATGTTTTCCACAGTTTTTCCATATAAACTTCCACCTGGACCACCAACATGTAAGTATATTAGACAGCGTCGGATGTCGTTTGTACGAATAACGAGATTAAGCTCATGAGCTAACAAATTAGTCGGATGCATTTGAACACATGGGCATGAAAAAAGGCACATTTGCGTGCATTTCCATCAGTCACACAAATTGCACGACAGGCATCTTGCTGTTTGCACTCATTAGGAAAGTACTTAAGGATCAGGGTCCACATGCGCTTGAAAAAGATAAAGAAGAATAAAAGACATAGTGCTTGTATGATTAAGAGAACACGGGTCTAATCAAATCTCGAATGAAATAAGCGTTCTAATTAACGACAACCTACGTAGTAAATAAAACGTTTTAAGAATATCCTTACTTCAAATCATGCGAGCTCCATACATGTATCGTATGTAAATTCCCAACTAATCATTGGTCAGATTTATGTATCGTCACCATGAAGCCCAAATATAATCTACTAATCTCACAAAATTATTCGATGTGGTGGAACATCATCACTCCATAAAATTATAATGTAGCAGAACATCCTCAATCCATCGATGAACAGTCTACTTCTGTGCAGTTCACGGTGCGTTTCCATGTTGTGAACGTTCAATTGTGTTGAGGTTAACCTGTATTTTCCTTGGTTTTCTGTGTTGGCTGTGTTACCCGAGTGTTATCTGTGATTGCTAACTCTGTTATCTGTGTGTGCTAGGAGGATTATTTGGATTGCAATAATGCTTGAGTTTATTTATCTTCCTTTATAAGTGTCGAAAATTAAAGTAAATATTTAAGGACAAAACGGATTAATGAAACCTCTTGCTCAAAACCTAAATTTTCATATGATGATAACTCAGCTCCTAGGATTACATATATATGCATATTATGAATTAGAGAATCATTATTTTCTTTATGTTTTCCACAGCTTTTCCAGATAAAGTTGCATTTGGACCATCATCAAGTAAGTATATCAGAGAGCGTCGGATGTCGTTTGTACGAATAACCAGTTTACGCTCATGAGGTAACAAATACGTCGAATGCATTTGAACACATAATCATGAGCAAAAGGTACATTTGCATGCATGTGCATCACACACACATATTGCACGACAGGTATCTCGCTGTTTGCACTCATTAGGAAAGGACTGAAGGATCAATGTCCACATGCGGTTGAAAAAGATGAAAGAAATAAATAAATTGCGCTTGTATAAAGTATAGAACATAGGTCTAATCAAATCTCGAATTAAATATGTGTTATGATTAACGACAACCTCTGACTGAGACTTAGTGAGCTATCGCGTTTGGAAGCGGAGCGTGGGTGTCATCATGATACGTTTGTGCACTCAGAACATTATGGCATATGACATGAAAATCAACTGGTTTATGTTTAAGACCTATCGTGCATTCATAATGCTGACAAATGTGAGTGCCGTATAGATAGATCGGCAAGAAAATGGCCACAGTCAATACAAGGTGATATACTAAAGTGGTGGTCGACACACGACTAAAATTAACTTACAGCCTACCAATTTGTATTACGTCTACGTTGGTTAACGTTTCGTAGAAATTACCACGATCAGTGGTCAATTTTATACATATTTCATATTTAGGTCAATACATTAATAGTGATCACAGCGCCATACATTCGTGAAAAAATTACAAATGGCGCTAATGTTGAGCTATTTCGAAGAAAACGAATATCGAATCAACTAGTATGTATGAGGTGAATAACAACTATTTAGCTTCTCATCAATGCCGTTTTCTAGATTGCTCCGTCCACTGTAATATTTGCCAGTCGAACTGACTAAAAATTGGATGATGTTTACTACCCAGTGTCAATATTTCCACATTGTCTTGATCAGAGCTAGGACCCGTATCTAAAACTCGCTCCGCAAACACGGAATCACGATTAAGTGATTGATATTCCCTTTTTGCCTGTGGCTGTGACCGAAGTAATCGTTTGTAGTGTATTTTGATATATTATTATCAAAAGTACACTGAACAAACCGTGGCGTATCGATTTACTTAACTCTTTAGCTTACAATCCCGGTTGGATTGTGTGGTAAAAATGGATACAAATGAGCCTTTTTAAAAACAATTTACTGTTCGCGAACCACGTGTTAACTGTGAGAAAGATGATCCGACTAAGCTGAATTCAGTCACGTGTCTCAACTGCTTGAAACCAATCACGAAAATTATGAGAAATCTTGATCGCGGATGCAAAATCGATCCTAAATGATGAAAATATTTTTTACGCATGCTAAGTCTGTAAAGTTGGATGAAAAAAACCAAACGTGGGTTCATTTGCATAGAACATTGTTATGCATTACAAGCTAGAGGATTGCATATTGAGCGTATAGATGTGCATACAAAACAATAAGGACACCAGTTGTAATTTTAGTAGAAGAAAAGAACTTCTGGTTTACCAGTAAAACCACAGAAAACTCGAAAATATAGTCTTTAATGCAAATCAGACAAAATATACATTTTGGCAGGTCAATCATCGCGAACGTTTAACTGTTATATATCAAACATAGTATCGTGCGCACATAAACTGCTCTGACATGAAAATGGTAAGGATACCAAGCCATTTGTTCATATAAATGTTCGGCTGAAACCATCGTATTGAAACACAAAACGTTCATGCACACATGTTTGCAAACATATTCGAAGTAATTGTACCAACTTTCAAGATTCCAGCGAGCTACGTGTTTCGAATAGACTGAGATACGACCTAGAACCAAGATTTAGAGTTTGTACGTTGTTGTGTTTGGAAACCATCAGACCTAAAGATATTACACGTTTGGTTCGCGAACCAAGCTCCCAAATTTCAATGAAACATGTTCACTGAACATGATTGTATTTCTGTGTTGTATTGCGATCTTGATGCTGGACAAAACCAAAGCTACTACAACGGGGTTTTACAATTAAAATGTCTCCGAAAATCATTACAGATAATTATTGCTTATTTTCACTTTAAAGGAATTTGCGCGATTAATTTTTTTCTTTTCCGTTCGAATCCCTTGTAGTCATTATTCTTGTTTCAATGTTCATGTCGCGAAACAGCTTTACCGTTTAGCAATAATCGTGGTTTGTTCATGTACCTCGGCTGGCCCCGGCAATATTGTGCGTGTCTCATTGGCATGCTATTAGGTGGAACTTTTAGTCGCATTCACATCTGATAATTCGTATCAATCTTTTGAATCAACTAGCTGTGTCGACAGAGAATCAAAAAGGTTAGTCTGTTTTGATACAATTGAAGTGTTGTGTACATCCATTTATCATAGTCGTATTTGGTCTGACATACAAGACATGTAGCCGTAAATAAGTTCAAATTTTATAACCCTTGTCTGTATATTTAACTTTCTAAATAGTTAATTCAACAACTCTCGATCGTTAAATTAATTACGGTCTCTTTTGCCAATATGCTTTACAGGTCTGGCTAACGACTCCAGTTGTTTCCCAAATCAATACGATTAGAATCATTGGTTTGATGAATCATACCTATTAAAGTCATTTTATTCTCAAAATGTGCTAACTTTTTAGGTTTTCGAGAGTTTTCATCGTCAGAATTCAAATAACGAACTTGATACATAAAAGAACAACGTTTAGTTTATCGTGCAATCATTTAAATTTATGTTTAATTTCACAGCATTTCGCAATAATTAATTACGTTGTTCGGTTTAATCACTGATTGCCGGCCCAATCGCTCAGCGCATATTAAAATGAAAAAGCCTTCGACAAGCTTAAATTGTACATTCTGTAAACAGTGATTAGCAACATATTAGTTGATGCAATCGTTTCCACGGGTGAGCAGATCAAAGAAAAATTGCGTGTATTCATTTTCATTATTCGACTAAATGCTTTCCTAAAAGTCTTTCAGGACATTGTCGTAACATGTCTAGAAGACGCTGAAAATTGTATAGCGTTCATAAATCTACCAGAAACCTAATACCTACGTTAGTATCTTCAGTTCTACAACCTTGTCATTGTTCTCAATGTTAGTACACATGTGAACATTCGTGATTGTATCCAACCTGTATTATTTAACGATTTGTAAAATTCAGCGGAAGTCCATTTTGAGAAGCTTTTTGTGCAATGCATTGCGTTTGTTCTGCAGTAAAACACAATTAGAATTACAACTAAGCGCCTACATTTTCAATATCTTTAGCGAACACATACATCTTACCGTCTTTCTGAATATGTACATCGTTCATGCGATTTAGGAAGCAAAATAACATATGGAATGCCATATGTTATATTGAATTATTTCAACATTGAAACCTTTATGAAACCGATTTTTTCAATGGTTAAAATAAATTTGAATGTTATGAATTCAGTTTTTGAGAACAAGCTTGTTTCGTTACCTGGATCGAATGCAAATTATTATAAACTACTAAAAATGTTCAGAAGTGATGGTTTTGGGACTGCGGCTTTAGGAAAAATGTGTGAGGTTAGGTTAAAATTAGTAATGTTAGGTTCGCGAAAAAACACACAGTGATTGTCCATGTTTAAAGGAGGGCTGAGTATGTTATAAAATAGTGATTATACAATTGATAATTACTTTCTTCTTCACATTATTTTTTTCTTCATATATATATATATATATATATATCATTGTATATATTTATATATATACTAAATTCAATCGTATTTTATCAGCTCTGACTCACGTTTTCCATAACACTAAAAAATGCCTTATTTATAACATTTTAAGTCATGATTTATTGAAGCAAATAAAAATTTGATTTCAGAAAGACTCACAGTCCGTGATAAGTTGAGGATGAAATTAAGTAAGAAACCTGATATTCAAATTAAATTCCTCCGTTTCTTTCAGATGACATCGTAATTTACAAACCCAATAAACCGATTAATATTGAACGTTGAAGTTACATTATATATTTGTTAATTCTATTCAGAATTCCATTTTCGTTAAACATTTTCAAAGGGAGCTGCCGATCTGCCGTCACGCAATTCATTGTTACTGAGGTCATGCAACGTGAATTCTCGTAAATAATCTTCCAAATTGGTGTTGTTCGCGGATAATATGAGAATATCTACCAAAGAATTTCAGTCCCATCCGCCTGTCAAGAACGTGTTGGCATTCACCATTACCCATCTTGAAATGACCTTCACATTATCATAACTATTGGGAACTAAGCATTCTATAGGGAACTATTTGAAAAATTATCTTGACGTATGGTTTATTGAAAACGTGGAATGCACGAGAACTGCGACAATATATATCGACACGCCACCTGATTACTAGGTGTCTTTCGTATAACATTTTGATGATTCTCTCTACTTACATTAACAATGATAATTAACGTATTCGTTCACCATACGACGGAAAATGCATTAGAGGTTTCTGCTAATCTACTAATCTCTTAACATTATTCGATGTGGCGGTACATCTTCAGTCCATAAAATTATAATGTAGCAGAACGTCCTCACGTCATCGCTGGACAGTCTACTTTTGTGCAGTTCACTGGGTGTTTCCATTTTGTGAACGTTTTATTGTGTTAAGGTTTACCTGTGTTTACCTATGTTATCTGTGTTGGCTGTATTACCTGAGTGTTATCTGTGTTTGCTAACTCTGTTAGCTGTGTGCTAGGAAGATTATTTGGATTGCAAAAATGCTTGAGTATATTTATGTTCCTTTATAAGTGTCGAAAATTAAAGTAAATCGTTAAGGACAAAACGGATTAATGAAACCTCTTGCTGAAAACCTAAATTTTCATATGATGATAACTCAGCTACTAGGAATACATATATATGCATAATAAGAAACATTAAGTATTAGAAAATCATTATTTTTGTTATGTTTTGCACTGTTTTTCCAGATAAACTTCAACCTGCAACCCAAACGTGTAAGTATATTAGACAGCGAGGGATGTCGTTTATTCGAATAACCAGTTTCAGCTCATGAGGTAACAAATACGTCAAATGCAATTGAACACATGATCATGAACAAAAGGCACATTTGCATGCATTTCCATCAATCACACAAATTGCGCTACAGGTAGCTTGCTTTTTGCACTCATTAGGAAAAGAATTGAGGATCAGTGTCCATATGCGCTTGGCAAAAATGAAGAAAAATAAAAGAAATTGTGCTGGTAAGATTAAGAGAATACAGGTCTAATCAAATCTCGAATAAGCGTTCAAATCGACGACAACGTAAGTAGTAAAAAAACGTTCAAAGAATATTCTCACTCCAAGTCATGCGAGCTCCATACATGCAACCCGTGTATATTCCCAACTAATTATTGGTCAGATTTATGTATCGTCACCATGAAGCACAACTATAATCTACTAATCTCATAAAATTATTCAATGTGGCGGTACATCCTCAGTCCATAAAATTATAATGTAGCAGAACGTCCTCACTCCATCGCTGGACAGTCTACTTTTGTGCAGTTCACAGGGTGTTTCCATGTTGTGAACGTTTTATTGTGTAGAGGTTTATCTGTGTTTTTCTTGGTTATCTCTCTTGGCTGTGTTACCTTAGTGTTATCTGTGTTTGTTAGCTCTGTTAAGTGCGTGTGCTAGGAAGATTATTTGGACTGCAATAATGCTTGTGTTTATTTATGTTGTTTTTAAAAGTATCGAAAAATTAAAGAAAATCTTTAGACACAAAACGGATTAATGAAAACTGTTGCTCGAAATCTACATTTTCATATGATGATAACTCAGCTCATGGGATTACATATATATGCATATTAGGAACATCAAGAATTAGAGAATCATTATTTTCGTAATCTTTTCCACTGTATTTCCAGATTACGTTGCAACTATACCAATTACATGTAAGTAACTGAGACAGCGTCGGATGTCGTTTGTACGAATAACCAGTTTCAGCTCATGAGGTAACAAATACGTCGAATGCAATTGAACACATGATCATGAACAAAAGTCACATTTACATGCATTTCCATCAATCACACAAATTGCGCGACAGGTAGCTTGCTTTTTGCACTCATTAGGAAAGGAATTAAGGATCAGTGTCCACATGCGCTTGAAAAAGATGAAGAGCAATAAAAGAAATTGTGCTTGTATGATTGAGAGAACAGAGGTCTAATCAAATTTCGATTAATATATGCGTTCTAATTAACGACAACGTTGGCAGTAAATAAAATGTTTTATTAATAACTTAACTTCAAATCATGCGAGCTCCATACATGCATCCCATGTAAATCCCCAACTTATCATTGGTCACATTTATGTATCGTAAACATGAACTTGACTTACTGACTTAATCCCTTGAGTTCCTGGAGGAACATAGGGCCTCGGCAACTTGTCTCCACTTTGGTCTGTCCATAGCAGCCAGTTTGATGTCGTTCCAGTTAAGTCCACACTTGCGGATTTCCTCTTCACACGAGCGCTTCCAAGATAGCCTTGGGCGTCCGACCCGTCTCTTCCCGATTGGGTTCCATACCAGAGCATGACGCGTGATGTCATCATAAGGTTTCCGCAAGGTGTGCCCAACCCATCTCCACTTTCTTCTACTGATCTGCTGGGCGATCGGGTCCTCAGCAGCAATCTGCCACAGGTCTTGATTCCTTATCTTTTCTGGCCATTTTACCCCAATAATTCGACGAAGGCAATTATTGTGGAATGATTGCAAGCGGCCAGAAGACTTTGCTGTCACTCGCCAGGTTTCCGATCCATAGAGTAGCACGGATTTGACGTTGCTTCTGAATATACGGAGTTTCGTGCGTTTTGATAGAACCTTCGACTCCCAAATGGGTTTCAAAGCTATGAACGCGTATCTTGCTTTGCCGATTCTGGCGACTATGTCTTCGTCCGTGCCACCACTTATTGAAACAATGCTGCCGAGGTAGACGAATTGCGTGACGTCTTTGACTGCTTTACCATTGATGGTGATTGATGGGTGCTCATCAGTTAGCACACGGAGGACTTCTGTTTTTTCGGTATTCACGCGTAGTCCTGCATATGAAGCAAAGTGTGCTAGTCTATCGGTCTTTCTCTGAAGACGTTGGGGGTCACGTGATATCAAGCAGACATCATCAGCGTATTCCAGATCCTCCAAATGCTCGGATTCCTTCCAATCGATACCATTCCTCTCACCTTTTACTGTCTGTTTCATTATCCAGTCTATTACCAACAGAAAAATCATTGGGGACAACAGGCATCCCTGGCGAACGCCAGTCTCAACTCCAAATGGATCGGTCAGTCTTCCGTTGTGAATTACCTGACAGGAGGCACCTTCATACAGCTGCTTTATGAGGTCCATGTACAGCGGTGGGACCCCATAGTGTGGCAAAAGCTTCCATATGAATTCGCGGTCCACACTGTCGAAGGCTTTCTCAAAATCTATGAAGTTGAGGCAAAGAGGCGATTGCCATTCAATGCTTTGTTCAATTATTATGCGGAGGGTCGCAATTTGGTCGATACCAGACTTTTGTTTTCTGAAGCCTGATTGCTCTGGCCGTAACACTTGGTCGATAGCGTCGCGCAAACGCATAAGGATGATGCGTGTAAGTACTTTACTAGGGACTGAGAGCAGCATGATACCTCGCCAGTTTTTGCATAGCCTCAGATCCCCTTTCTTAGGAAGTTTGACCAAATGACCTCTCTTCCAATCATTTGGGACCCGTCTTTCTGACCAGATTTTCTGCAGCAGAGGAAGTAACATATCAGCCGAGGTGTCCAAATCAGCCTTCAGAGCTTCTGGTGGAATCCCATCTGGGCCTGGTGCTTTGCCATTCTTTAGTGATTTTAAGGCAAAAAGGATTTCATTTCGACCGGGGGGGTCGGTGTTTACGTCTAGCAAATTTGTTGCAGGTGGGATGTCAGTGACTGAAGTAGGTGCTGGTCGATTTAGGAGTTCCTTGAAGTGCTCCATCCATCGCTTTCTTTGCACCGATTCCTGACTGATAAGGTTACCTTCACCGTCCTTTATTATTTTGCCGTAAGGTATTTTCCTTCCTGATAAGGTTCTGGTAATGTTGTAGACGGTGTTCAGGTCTCTCTTTTCTGCTGCATTTTCCGCCTCCGTTGCCAGCATTTCATAGAACCGCCTCTTGTCACTTCTGGCACTTCGTTTCACGTCTTTATTTAGGGAGCCGTATTGTTTGATCAGTTGGTTTTTCTGCTTGGTGTCCTTACACCGGAGGATCTGTTGTTTCAGCTGCCTTCTCGAGTTGATCAGTGTCCAAGTCTCACTCGAGATCCACTCTTTGTCTTTCTTTACCCGTCTGCCAATTACGTGCTTACAAGTGTCTTGCCAACAGTCTTTCAGAGCGGTCCAGTGTTCATTTATTGGGAGCTCAGGGGTTAAGTTGTTGAGCGATTCGAATCTGTTTTTCAGTGAGATTGAGAAAATCTCTCTTGTACGCTCTTCCCTTAGTTTCTGCGTGTGGTACTTTACACTAGGCCGACTGCCGGTTTCGCTGAAAGCTCTCAACTTGATTTTAATTTTGGCCATTAGAAGGTAGTGGTCTGAAGCAACATCCGCACCTCGCATTACGCGTGTATCAAGGAGACTATGTCTCCATTTTCGTGAAATCGATAGGTGATCGATTTGATTGGCAGTAACACCATCAGGTGATGTCCAGGTGGCCTTGTGGATGTTTCGGTGTTGAAAGATGCTGCCTCCGATGACCAGATCGTTGAGCGCGCAAAAATCTGCGAAAAGTTCACCGTTTTCATTCATTTCACCTAGGGCATGCGTACCCATCACAGATTCTCTCCCTGTGTTGTCTGGACCCAATTTCGCGTTCATGTCACCCATCAAAATCTTGATATCTCGCTTGGGTGTCTTGTCTAGGACAGACTGCAGACGCACGTAAAATTCTTCTTTCGA
This sequence comes from Atriophallophorus winterbourni, assembly GCA_013407085.1. NCBI lineage: Eukaryota > Metazoa > Platyhelminthes > Trematoda > Plagiorchiida > Microphallidae > Atriophallophorus > Atriophallophorus winterbourni. Next base: position 31,467 of record JACCGJ010022037.1, read on the forward strand.
CTCAAGGCTAGCATTGTTTGTGGGTGCATAACATTGAATTACCGTCACATTTCTCCCCTTGGAGTTGAATCTGGCTGTGATTATCCGTGAGTCAACGGGTTCCCATCCAATGAGAGCGCCTGCAGCTATTGGGGATAACATAATGGCGACGCCTTCCGAATGACTATGGTTCTCATCTTCATGACCTGAGTAAATAATCCGTTCCCCGGATGTCAAAATCAGCATGCCAGATCCATTCCATCTGCTTTCACATATTCCCAGCAGTTGTATACCATACTTTTGCATTTCTTTCGCGACCTGTGCAGCCTTTCCGGTCTCATACATCGTACGGACGTTCCATGTGGCAATCTTAGTTGTTGCTTTCATCGACAGAAGATTCATCTGCTGACTGGCTTCCGGTGGGCTTTCACCAGTCTGCTTCATTTTTACCTCAGATGAGGTTTCTTCTCGATTCAAGCATGGAGATCTCACTTTGGTATGACATGTTGCTTTGGTTTCAGTAGCGGTTTGAGGTTTTTACAGAGTGGGGTTGCTGACCCCGCGTCTAACCCTCCTCCTTTTGCAGACGGGCTTGGGACCGTCCTCGGCGGAGTATTGTGATTGTGTAATCCGCAGGAAGCGGAGGTTTGGAGTCAGGGTTTCCATCCCCTAGATGGACTGCCCTCCCAGGCTGACGAGCTCCATCTACCCGAAGCGAACTGGTTTTGAGGCGCCAGTCACCCGCCTTCGCCCCTTCTCCTGTCAGTAGAAGCAGTTCCGCCACGAGCAGGCCAGGAGTTGGGCTTCGGTTGTCAGAGGCTATTTGAGACGCACGCCGTATGGGAGCATTTTGTAGGTAGCGCGAGCTTATCCCCACCACCACCCCCGGCTGTGACAACCTTGGGAAACATAAACATGAAGCCCAAGTCCAGCGATGGAGTTAGGATGTTCTGCTACATCGAATTATTTTATGAGATTTGTAGATTATATGTAAACATGAAGCCCAAATATAATCTACAAATCTCATAAAATAATTCAATGTAGCAGAACATCCTCACGTCATCGCTGGACAGTCTACTTCTGTGCAGTTCACTGGGTATTTCCATGTTGTGAACGTTTTATTGTGTTAAGTTTTACCTGTGTTTACCTTTGTTATCTGTGTTGGCTGTGTTACCTGAGTGTTATCTGTGTTTGCTAACTGTGTTATCTGTGTGTGCTAGTAATATTATTTGGACTGCAATAATTGCTTGAGTTTATTTATGTTTCTTCATAAGTATCGAAAATTGAAGTAAATATTTAAGGACAAAACGGATTAATGAAAACTTTTGCTCACAACCTACATTTCATATGATAATAACTTCGCTCCTAGGATTGTTTATGTATGCACATTAGGAACATTAAGAATTAGAGAATCATTATTTTCGTTATGTTTTCCACAGTTTTTCCATATAAACTTCCACCTGGACCACCAACATGTAAGTATATAAGACAGCGTCGGATGTCCTTTGTACGAATAAACAGTGTAAGCTCATGAGGTAACAAATACGTAGAATGCATTTGAACACATGATCATAAAAAAAGGCACATTTGCATGCATTTCCATCAATCACACTAATTGCACGACAGGTATTTTGCTGTTTCCAATTATCTGGAAAGGACTCAAGGATCAGGGTCCAAATGCGCTTGAAAACAATGAGGAAAAAATGAAATTGTGCTTGTATGATTAAGAGAACTTGAGTCTAATCAAATCTCGAATGAAATATGCGTTCTAGTTAACGACTACGTTGGCAGTAAATAAAATGTTTTACGAGCATCTAATCTTTAAATCATGCGAGCGCCATACATGCATCCCATTAAATTCCCAAATTATCATCTTTCAGATTTATGTATCGTCACCTGAAGCCAAACTATAATCTACTGATCTCATAAAATTATTCGATGTGGCGGTACATCCTCACTCCATAAAATTATAATATAGCGGACCGTCCTCAATCCATCGCTGGACAGTCTACTTATCTGCTGTCCACGGGTTGTTTAAATGTTGTGAACGTTTTATTGTGTTAAGGTTTATCTGTGTTCACCTTGGTTATCTGTGTTGGCTGTGTTACCTGAGTGTTCTCTGTGTGTGCTAGGGAGATTATTTGGACTGCAATAATGCTTGCGTTTATTTATGTTACTTCAGAAGTATCGAAAATTAAAGTTAATCATTAAGGACCGAACGGATTAATGAAACCTCTTGCTCACAACCTAGATTTTCATATGGTGATAACTCAGCTCCTAGGAATAAATATATATGCATATAAAGAAACATTAAGAATTAGAGAATCATTACTCTTTATATTAAGGTTTCAGAAACCTTTAAGACGTTTTATTTGAAAACATAAAATAATCATACAATAACAGAAGGTTGTTTTGTTGCGCCGTCATATGAAATCGTGGTGCACCTCTGACGGAGACTTAGTGAGCTATCGCGTTTGGAAGCGGAGCGTGGGTGTCATCATCATACGTTTGTGCACTCAGAACATTTTGGCATATGACATGAAAATCAACTGGTTTATGTTTAAGACCTATCGTGCATTCATAATGCTGACAAATGTGAGTGCCATGAGATAGATCGATTTTAGGAAAAACGTTTAATTCGGCAAGAAAATGGTCACAGTCAATACTAGGTGATATACTAAAGTGGTGGTCGACACACGACTAAAATTAACTTACAGCCTACCAATTTGTATTACGTCTACGTTGGTTAACGTTTCGTAGAAATTACCACGATCAGTGGTCAATTTTATACATATTTCATATTTAGGTCAATACATTAATAGTGATCACAGCGCCATACATTCGTGAAAAAATTACAAATGGCGCTAATGTTGAGCTATTTCGAAGAAAACGAATATCGAATCAACTAGTATGTATGAGGTGAATAACAACTATTTAGCTTCTCATCAATGTGTTTTCTAGATTGCTCCGTCCACTGTAATATTTGCCAGTCGAACTGACTAAAAATTGATGATGTTTACTACCCAGTGTCAATATTTCCACATTGTATTGATCAGAGCTAGGACCCGTATCTAAAACTCGCTCCGCAAACACGGAATCACGATTAAGGGATTGATATTTCCTTTTTGTCTGTGGCTGTGACCGGTGTAATCGTTTGTAGTGTATTTCGTAAGAAAATTATCAAAAGTAGACTGAAAACAAACCGTGGCGTATCGATTTACTTAACTCTTTGGCTTACAATCCCGGTTGGATTATGTGGTAAAAATGGATACAAATGAGCTTTTTGAAAACAATTTACTATTCGCGAACCATGTGTTAACTGTGAGAAAGAGGTTACCAGGAAGCTGACATTAGTCATGTGTGAGAAATCTGTGATCGCGGATGCAACATCGATCCTAAATGATGAAAATATTCTACGCATGCTAAGTCTGTAAAGTTGGATGAAAAAAACCAAACGTGGGTTCATCCGCATAGAACATTGTTATGCATTACAAGCTGGAGTATTGCATATTGAGCGTATAGCTGTGCAATCAAAACAATAAGGGCATCAATTGTAATTTTAGTAGAAGAAGGGAACTTCTGGTTTACCAGTAAAACCACAGAAAACTCGGAAATATAGTCTTTAATGGAAATCAGACAAAATATACATTTTAGCAGGTCATTCATGGCGAACGTTTAACTGTTATATATCGAACATAGTATCGTGCGCAGCGCTCTCTTTATCAAGATTCGACTTTCATAAAACACTCACTAACGTATCTCAATAAAATGCACTGACATGAAAATTGTAAGAATACCAAGCCATCTGTTCATCTAAATGTTCAGCTGAAACCATCGTATTGAAACACAAACGGTCATGCACACATGTTTGCAAACATATTCAAAGTAATTTGTACCAACTTTCAAGATCCCAGCAAGTTACGTTTTTCGAATAGACTGATATACGACCTAGAACCAAGATCCAAATTCTGTACGTTGTTGTGTTCGGAAACCATCAGACGTACAGCCATTACACGTTTGGTTCGCGAACCAAGCTCCCAAATTTCAGTGAAACATGTTCGCTGAACATGATTGTATTTCTGTATTGTATTGCAATCTTGATGTTGGACAAAACCAAAGCTACTACAACGAAGTTTTGCAATTAAGATGTCTCCAAAAATCTTTACAGATAAATATAGCAATAATCGTGGTTTGTTCATATACCTCGGCTGGCCCCGGCATTATTGTGTGTGTACTATTGCCATGCTATTAGGTGGAACTTTTAGTCGCATTCACATCTGATAATTCGTATCAATCTTTTGAATCAACTAGCTTTGTCGACAGAGAACAAACAAGGTTAGTCTGTTTTGATACAATTAAATTGTTCTGTACATCCATTTATCATAATCGTATTTGGTCTGACATACAACACATGTAGCCGTAAATAAGTTCGAATTTTATAACCCTTGTCTGTAGATTTAACTTTCAAATTAGTTAATTCAACAACTCACGATCGTTAAATTAATTACGGTCTCTTTTGCCAATATGCTTTACAGGTCTGGCTAACGACTCCAGTTGTTTCCCAAATCAATATGATTAGAATCATTGGTTTGATAAATCATACCTATTACAGTCATTTTATTCTCAAAATGTGCTACCTTTTTAGGTTTTCGAGAGTTTTCACCGTCAGAATTCTAAATAACAAACTTGATGCTTGAAAGAACAACGTTCAGTTTATCGTACAATCATTTAAATTCATGTTTAATTTCACAGCATTTCGCAATAATAATTAATTTGTTCGGTTTAATCACTGATTGCGGTCCCAATCGTCTACACCGCTCAGCGCATATTATAATGAAAAAGCCTTCGACAAGCTTAAATTATACATTCTGTAAACAGTGATTAGCAACATATTAGTTGAGGTAATTGTTTCCACGCGTGAGCAGATCAAAGACAAAATGCGTGTATTTATTTTCTTCATTCGACTAAATGCATTCCTAGAAGCCGTTTAGGACATTGCCGTAAAATGTCTAGAAGACGCTGAAAATTGTATAGCGTTTTTAAATCTACCAGAAACCTGATACCTACGTTATTATCTTCAGTTCTACAACCTTGTCATTGTTCTCAATGTACACATTTGAACATTCGTGATTGTGTCCAACCTGTATTATTTAACGATTTGTAAAATTCAGCGAAAGTTTATTTTAAGAAGCTTTTTTGTGCAATGCATTCCGGTTGTTCTGCAGTAAAACACAATTAGAATTAAAATTATGCGCCTACATTTTTAATATCATTAGCGAACAGATACATCTTACCGTCTTTCTGAATATGTACATCGTTCATGCGGTCTAGGAAGCAAACATACTTATGGAATGCCATATGCTATATCTAATTGTTTCAACATTGAAACGTTTATGAAACCGATTTTTCAATGGTTAAAATAATTTTGAATGTTATGGATTCAGTTTTTGAAAACAAGCTTAGTTCGTTACCTTGATCAATTGCAAATTATTATAAACTACTGAAAATATTCAGGAGTGATGGTTTTGGGACTGCGGCTGTAGGAAAAATGTGTGAGGGTAGGTTAAAATGATTAATGTTAGGTTCGCGAAAAAAAACACTTTGATTGTCTATGTTTGAAGCAGGGCTGAATATGTTATAAAATAGTGAATATGCAATTAATAATTCGTTTTTTCATTTCACATTGCTTTCTTTATATATATATATATATATATATATATATATATAT
>JACCGJ010022038.1:0-5000 GCA_013407085.1 Atriophallophorus winterbourni
TCAAATACACCGACTCAATGGCTGTAGTCAAATGGTCACCTATCTCTAGAGATAGCCGCAGTTTTCCCTGCTATTATTACACAAATACACTGATCCAATGACTGTAGTCGAATGGTCATCTATCTCTAGAGATAGCCGCAGTTTTTCTTGCAATTATTACTCAAATACACCGACTCAATGGCTGTAGTCAAATGGTCACCTATCTCTAGAGATAGCCGCAGTTTTCCCTGCTATTATTACACAAATACACTGATCCAATGACTGTAGTCGAATGGTCATCTATCTCTGGAGATAGCCGCAGTTTTCCTTGCTATTTTTACTCAAATACTCTGACTCAATGGCTGTAGTCGAATGGTCATCTATCTCAAGAGATAGCCGCCGTTTTCCTCACTATTATTCCTCATCTATCTCTAGAGATAGTCGCAGTTTTCCTCACTATTATTCCTCATCTATCTCTGGAGATAGCCGCAGTTTTCCCTGCTATTATTAATCAAATACACTGACTAAATGGCTGTAGTCGAAAGGTCATCTATCTCTAGAGATAGCCGCAGTTTTCCTTGCTATTATTACTCAAATACACCGACTCAATGGCTGTAGTCAAATGGTCATCTATCTCTGGAGATAGCCGCAGTTTTCCTCACTATTATCCCTCATCTATCTCTAGAGATAGCCGCGGTTTTCCTTATTATTATTCCTCATCTATCTCTGGAGATAGCCGCAGTTTTCCTTGCTATTATTACACAAATACACTAATCTAATGACTGTAGTCGAATGGTCATCTATCTCTAGAGATAGCCGCAGTTTTCCTTGCTATTATTACTCAAATACACCGACTCAATGGCTGTAGTCAAATGGTCATCTATCTCTGGAGATAGCCGCAGTTTTCCCTGCTATTATTAATCAAATACACTGACTCAATGGATTAGTCGAATGGTCATCTATCTCTAGAGATAGCCGCAGTTTTCCTTGCTATTATTACTCAAATACACTGACTCAATGGCTGTAGTCGAATGGTCATCTATCTCAAGAGATAGCCGCCGTTTTCCTCACAATTATTCCTCATCTATCTCTAGAGATAGTCGCAGTTTTCCTCACTATTATTCCTCATCTATCTCTGGAGATAGCCGCAGTTTTCCTTGCTATTATTACTCAAATACACCGACTCAATGGCTGTAGTCAAATGGTCATCTATCTCTGGAGATAGCCGCAGTTTTCCCTGCTATTATTAATCAAATACACTGACTCAATGGCTGTAGTCGAATGGTCATCTATCTCTAGAGATAGCCGCAGTTTTTCTTGCAATTATTACTCAAATACACCGACTCAATGGCTGTAGTCAAATGGTCACCTATCTCTAGAGATAGCCGCAGTTTTTCTTGCAATTATTACTCAAATACACCGACTCAATGGCTGTAGTCAAATGGTCACCTATCTCTAGAGATAGCCGCAGTTTTCCTTGCTATTTTTACTCAAATACACCGACTCAATGGCTGTAGTCGAATGGTCAACACTGGTCATGTATCTCTGGAGATGTTGACGCTGCAGGGTATATTTATAAACCAATGTTTGTTCAAAGCACCGTACAGAATATGTTAGATTGAAAGATTCATCAAAGCAATTGAATTGATGTCCAGGACTAATAACAAGACTCCCATACATGAAGAATATACGCCACTTGACTCTGCTCAAATCAAACGGTTTATAACATTATTTAATAAATATTATTATGGCATAAAAAAAGGAATATAAATGTTTGGATAGCGACATAACTGCTCACACAAATCCTGTGTACTAGAATCTAAGTGATTACATGAATTATAGGCTAGCGTTTTAATAATGCAAATATGAGTCGTTTATTGAAATTACCAATCATCAAATGTGAAATCATAATCTGTATAACACTTGTAAATCAAAGAAAGACCATGACACTTAATACCAGGCACCATAGAATGCAAGCACAAACAATGATGAGAATAACACCTATGCATGACATAACACTCAATTGTATATCAGATATTATTCATAACAGTCCATATAATATCCCATGATGAAGCATCCAATTCAATTACGAATAACTCACCTTGAACCAAAAGTACCATGAGCCTGATTTCACCGGCAGTGCGCAGCTGAACGGCAGGGAACCTAATGCGGGATAACGCGTCACTCGTGGGTTATAAGACACAATGCCAACGTGCAGTTAACCAATGGGAATCCGGAGAATAGACTGACGACATACGTGGACTGATCCAATCAGAATTGTCGACAATAACGACACCAGTTTCTGAGGCCGTCTGTCGGGTTTCAATATTCACTCGAATGTGGGGCGCTGATTAATTCTTGTCTCCGTGCCAGAGTGCACCGAAGTGACCTCACAACTCAACCACATTCTATCCCATCACCGAGTTTCCCATAGCTGATGGCCCGGGTAGCAACACTTATCACTACTCTCCGGGGGTCGAATTGTTTGCACTTTTGAAATTTGATACTCGTAAACAACAACAATTGCGGGGTTAATGTTGCGTTTGCCATCCGTCTGGCTCTCTCAGTGTACTTTAGTTAATTAGTTTTGTCAAATTGAGGATATCTAGTAAACTGTTTAGATGCAGTCAATAATGTAATAAATTGCCTGTGTTTCATTCGCGTTATAAATCACGGTCAGATTATGTTTTACTTTGCACGCAATTCAGAATGCAATATTGAAAATTTATTAGGATTATTATTACTATGATACTAGTTACATCCATGTTATTCTTATATGAAGTAAATTTTGCTGGAAAGACGTCTCTTGATCGTCTCATGTGCCAACTATCGCTGGGTACATCATCCATCTATCTATCTTTCTATCTATCTATCTATCTACTTATCTATCAATCTATCTCTATCTATCTACTTATCTATCAATCTATCTCTATCTATCTATCTATCTATCTATCTATCTATCTATCTATCTATCTATCTATCTATCTATCTATCTATCTGTCTATCTATCTATCTATCTATATATATATATATATATATATCTTTCTATTTATCTATTTATATATGGAGACTGTAGGATCAGATTCAGCGAGCCTTGAATCTGTTGATAAGTGTTACACTGAGCAACAATCTTTACAATATCCATATGATGGTAATAATTCAATAAGAATTCGAATAATTTCTCACATGAAGTAAGAAGGGGAGTTTGATCGTATTGGGTGTGGCATATTCACCCATGACAGCGACATTTTACTTGTCTCGCTACATCTAATGACACCTCATTATCTCCTCTTGTTCAATGTCATCGCATTTGTCTCGTCACATTGAATGACCTTCATTCCTCATAGACTGTCTGCATTTCTCTCCCTCAAATTACAAGTCTGGGTTACACCTCACGCTACCTATGCACTGTGCAATTGTCTGACCTACTTAACATGTCAACGCATTCATGTAAGGTCACATAACTATCTGCATTTCTCTCCCTCAAATTACAAGTCTGGGTTACACGTCACGCTACCTATGCACTGTGCAATTGTCTGACCCACTTAACATGTCAACGCATTCATCTAACGTCACATAGACTGTCTGCATTTCTCTCCCCCAAATTAGTTACAAGTCTGGGTTAGACGTCACGCTACCTATGCACTGTGCAATTGTCTGACCTACTTAACATGTCAACGCATTCATGTAACGTTTTAATTATGATACAGATATGTAAACCAGTGTCAATTGGCCGTCACCGATTTAAGGCTGATAATCTGTGTGGTGAAATTATTACAATAGCTAGAAATTCGTATGTTAAAATAAAGCCAAATGTATTGTGTTGCTCACATCCCCCGAAATTACACTCCAGAGACAGTGGAGACAGTCAGATCAGCTTCAACCGAAGCATACACTGTAAACTCGCGGGCTGAGACTGTCTTTCGATTCAAGCGAGTGAAGGGGTGACGATTTCGTGCAAACTCGCAATCTGATTGGACGAAAGTGCGCACCTTGTACAGGCTAGCAGACTACAAGGGGCGAATGAAACTAAACGCATGTAGTGAGAGGGGAGCTACGTGGAAATTATTGGTCTATCTCACAGAGCATGAGCCGTTAGTTAACTCGCAATGTAATTCAGAAATATTTATGAGTCACAAGCTACATGATAGTTCAAAAAGCTCACTAAATTCCATGCAGCTTCACTAATGGAACGTTTTCCATGATGCACAATCACCTAAGAGAGCAGCATTCCACTCGTCTCAACACAACACATGTTTATCGCATTTGATTGCACTATAAAACATGGCCATGTCCAATTTACTGGCTCAGGTTAAGAAAGCCAATAAATGGGAAATAAAATATATATTTTGAATGGCTGTAATCAGACGGTTAACGCTAGGCATTTATCTCTGGAGATGGCTACACCCAAATGCAAGATTCATATTGATCCAAATTATTTCATGGAGCAAGAGGTTTAAACTCAAACGTTGCATTATTTCCAATTTCATTCGTTTCTGATAACCAATGACAAATTCGATCTCACGATGGTATATTCTTTGAAGATGTATACTGTTTAGCGGTCAAGTCGCATATTTGAAGCTTTCATGGATTGTCTCGTTACTAAATCTTTGCACACTACCAGTCTGCTCGTCAAACATTTACTATCGTACACAATGGATAATTTTCATTCGTTTTATATGAAAAACATTTTGAAAAATTCGCTGCATAAAGCAGACAAGTATACAATGTTCACACACACAATTAATAGCATTTCAGTAGCATAGCTGTGACTAATTACGAAACAACCAAACCAGCAAATAATCGGTCAATTAAACAGCGGTTATTATTCAACAATTATTTTCACATTCATTTACGCGAAAGCGCAATTCGGATGCAATTTCAAATTAGCCATTCAGTGCAATCTCGTTCAGTAAGCCAGCCACTCAAACCATTTCGCACACCAAGCCACCGGGCGGGCCATCGATCCCCGGTCCACGCATCACCCGTTCAAATTGAGGGGATTATTGATTGAGGTGCGC
>JACCGJ010022038.1:10000-20646 GCA_013407085.1 Atriophallophorus winterbourni
CTGTTTGCCGTCATCAGGTGAAGACCGTAAAATTAGGTTCAGTGAGCCTGGTATTGTGGTAAACGAAGTTTGTAGCATTTGGGTGTTCATATCCAAACAGTTGATCTAAGTGATCAAATATATGGAAATACCTAGTTTTAGGAACGTTCACATAACCTGTATTTACACATCACAAAACGTGTCTGACTGTTTGCCATCATGAGGTGAAACCTTGTTAATTCCATTAATTTGACAGCTTGACTTAACAAGCGGACCACAGTCGCGAGAGAAATAATTTAATACGAAGCATTTAGCAACCACATACAATCTCGGACACTCATAACACACTAATCGAAATATTTCCGCCACAGCGGCGAATATCACATACCGTTTTGATGGCACTAGAAATATACATGAGCTGATATACAAGTCTATCCACTTCAGAAATAAAAAACGCCTATTTTTAACAATCAAACTCCAAAACTTGTGAAATCTTACTCTTCATTCTGTTTCAACGCATTCCGTAAATCCGGGTTTGCCAAAATTCCCGGGACATTGACCACATTTTCAACACCCAAAGCAGGCAATAACGGTTCCAGTCTCGCCTGACGTTTACAGGTTACCAACAATGCATTCAACACATTTTGTGGTGGGGTGTTCAATTGCAAGTAGCCCTTCAACTCGCCGTTTATCGTGGACAACAGTCGAGGCCATTCGTGTTGAATGAACAAATTCAACGTCGCATCCGTGATACGAACAGCGTTCGGGGTGGAAATATAACGACACGCTTCGTTTTTAGCCAGACTTGCAAACAGCAATTGAACCACAGACAGTCCGAGCAAAATCACCAACACTACTGATAAAACCATGAGTAGTATTGAGCCCACGTGAAGTTGATTTCTCGATTCCAAAAATGGGGATGAGGATTGCTCGGACTGGTCGGAGGTGAATTGGTCATCTGTGAAATATTAACCAGAGGACAAATCACGAAATCTAGATGTGATATTCATAAGTGAAGATTTTCAAATGTTAGGCTGGATTTGTTTACTGTACCATCATTTAGGCCCTAAATATTGCCGCTAATCATAGGTTAACTCTTTCATACACATCATACACAAGTTCCACGGACATAATATCTTTATTTCTACGTATTATACATGGTTTGCAGTAAAATTGACTAAAGAAGAGTATAATAATATCCCCCAGTTTAATGACTGTGTTGTCTCTCTCGGATTATATTATGAGTGGATGATGCAGTATTAGATATGACAAGCGTTGCGTTATCTCAATCGATACGCTGATCAGTATGTAAAACGAAACAAAATCGGAATGGGAAGTTTGAGCAGAAATCCATCGTACAATCTCCAAACGTGTTTTGGCGTGAACATCGGTATGTTGTTAAAGAACAATAGAGATTGATAAGCGGATTGGTAGAGCAGCTGTCATTTTGTCCCGATTTAAGTCTCGTGTTCGGGGTAACCGTAAGCTGACCGTAAAGAGAACGATGATGTTATACAGCGCGTGCGTACTAAATGCTTTACTATACGGCAGTAAAACCTGGACCACCCACGCAAGACACGAACGGAAGCTGAATGCTTTCCATCTACGAAGCATCCGTCGTATCTTGAACATATCGTGGCTGGACATATTGACTAATGCTGAAGTGCTTTTAAAATCTGGTCTACAGATCATGCTCACCCTATTGCGACAGCGCCGCCTGCGGTGGCTTCGCTACGTTTACTAAATGGATAATGGTTGTATTCCGAAAGATATACTCTATGGTGAGATGCAATCAGGAATTCGAACATTGGGTGTTTTCGAAAGAGATATGAAAGCTCTTGTCATTGACCCCGCGAGCTGAGAAGAACTTGCTCATTGACCGCTCACATTAGAGGCAATGTGTAAAGCGTTGTCTGCAAGCTACGAGAGCAGATACAGTTTTTGCCCGCCGCCAGCGTGCAACTGACGCTCTACAACCGAGTTCTGACTATATTTACAAGTGCTGCGAGAGAGATTGTTCCTCCCGAATCAGACTGTTTATTCATTTGAAAAGCTGTAGAACATGACAATTCATGCGATTGTGATGTACATCGATGTTCGACATCGACCGAATGGGGTCAACAACAAACACAAGATATACCAACGAAATATGCAAATTATGCCCCAAAACAAGTGGGGCACAGAGAATCTGCATGATACATGTATCGAGAACCATGAGAGTTCGATAAAGTGTTTGAACATGACACGTTCGATTAGAATGTAGGTCATGAATGTAGAGAAAACGATGGTTTCCGGCTGTTTGCTGTCTTCAGGTGGAGACAGTAAGATCAGGTTCAGTGAGCCTTGAAACAGCGGTAAACAGGGTTATACTTGTACGCGAATGTTATATAGGGTTCTTACAAAGAACCCCAAATAGAATGTAACGGGAGAAATGAAATATTTCTTCCTTTAGTAACTGTGCTCCACCCAGCAATTTATTTTACCTGCTCCATTGTAGACCGATGCCATTGAAACATCAACCGAAAAATACCGAACTTACCGAAGAATTTCCTTTCTCCAGCTTCCGTTCCGCACAGGATTCCGTACACCGCGATGCTTACAAATGTCACCAATTGCACGACCAACACGAAGATGGAACCACTGAGGAACAGGGCGCCGTGTTTGTTCAAAAACTGTGATGTTGTATTCATTGCGGTTTGCAGCGTCTTCACTGCGGAAGGGACGGTATGGGTGTTGAAATCATCCCAAACCTTTGTCAAACCCGATAATTGGTCGCGAATGTTGATTTTACTTTGGATCTGTGAGTAATGTTGCAGTGTTTAAGCGGGTGGTATTTTGGAAATAAATGATGTCATCGAAAAAAGAACTGACGTTCGCTATTCCGTTTAATACCGCTTCTTAATATTGCCACATTGTGTAGATGGACGCTGTGGTTCGTAGCTAAAACGTCATCCGCCAAGGCGCAATCACGAATAAGTGATTGATATTCCCTCGCATCCCGGGGCTGTCTCCGGACCCGCTTTCTGTGTTCTTCGATTCTAGTATGAATTTCTCTGGAAGTCTGCCCTATGTAAAAATTTCGAACATTCCTTAAAGTTGATTCTGTAGATGCTGTTTCATAAGTGTTGGGGGTTGACTACTAGTTAGTCATGTGCCATGTCCTGTCTATCACCCTTGGTCTGACGAAGCTTCTGTGTCACAAGTGAAACGTTTCCCCAAGACTACTCTAACCGATTGCACTCAAATTTCTTTGCATTGTCTTTTGTAGGTGAGATGTCATCCATCCTAGAATTTAAGCTGCTCTAAATGAATATGAAGTCTATACGAAAGTACAGCGGCAAGTTCGATAATTGAAATGTAAAGAAACACGCGATTACACAAACACGTTACATTACATCAGTTGTGATTGTTTGGGCCATTTTGTTCAATTCGGTCTGAAGTTTGTTGAACTCGTTCAGAATGAGACTCATGTTCAAACCCAACAACTCGGTAGCCGTGGACAGCGCGATACTTGGCTCGATCAAAACCTCGCTCGCGTTGAAGCTGATGGAGAGCTTCCCGGATTGTGCCTTAAAAATGAAAGAAGAGGTTCATCTAGAAACTGAAATCGTATTTAAATTTAAAAAAACAAAGTATTAACTTGTAAGCCACTGTTGGATAAGTTTGGTACAACCAAACAGTTCAATCATGGGTTAAACCTATGGGCTTGGACAAGAACTGAGCATTTTCATGCATTTCCATCACACACACACACCCCATGACCAGTTTCGTGTTGTTTGCATAGTACCAATAGAATCCATGATACCTTGAAACAGTGGAGAGATGGTAAGCTTGTAAGCCATTGTAGGATAATATCATATTATGTTCAATACCAACATGTGTAGCGACACATGTGATTGAACACTTTGGTTTTATCAACCTTATCCACAAGATGCTGACAAGCTCAAACCTTGTTTTACCTAATTTCCACTGTTTCAAGGCACGCTGATACTGATCCTACTGCTCCAAGCAAAGTTAGATGGATCTAATCAGCCCGCTATTCGAGTTCACTGATCTGCATTCATGCATCAGGAAGCAATTGGCATTTATGAAATCACGAGATCAAAAACCTTTTAACAAAATGCATGATCAGATGTGACTGAAGAACAATCTCGGGGATCATTTGTCCAGCACTGCACAACAATGGACAGCGCGAAACGACAAAGAGTGACAATGTATCAGGTTTAAAAATGATCGAAGTGAGTGAACATATTGTCGGAAGAAAGAAGAGATGGGGCATATCAGCTGCTACCGATCGATATGCGCTTGGTGAAGGTCAGTGAAAACGACCCCACGTTAGTAAGGGCTGGAAGTGTCCTGGTAGGTCCAAAATCGCTTGGAGAATAAAATCGAAGTGGCAAATGGGACAGACATGTTGAGGTTAGTGTTGTGGTTATGTGATTTGGTGAAAAGGGATACGCAGTGCCAATCAAGTTCAGGAGGTATTTTATATGCCAATATTATGCAGTACTCACATCCAATACACGCACACACCACTACCGGTTTCCAGTTGTTTGATGTTATCAGCTGGAGACAATAAGTTCAGTTTCAGTTAGTCTTAAAACAGTGGATATGTGTTAAACGAGTTATTCTTCAATATGTGGTCCTTACAAGCACCTTGATGGATAACTACAGAATTGCCGAGGGATTCACTCATGATTACCACAATATATTGTTGTTATTAAAAGATATGAGCTCAAGGACAGTAATCAAAATGTGATTCTGTAGTTGAACATCGTGGTTGTTTTTAAAATATCTATTTAGCAGTGGCATTCAAATATAACTTTGTTTAGCATTCATCCACTCTTTTAAGGTTCACTGAACCTGGTCTTACTGACTCCACCGGATGAAGGCAAACAGCCAGAAAGCGGTTGTGTTGTGTAAAGGATGGAGATGTGGACGCCATAATATATCGGTCTTCCATAAGCCCCTTGAATGCTCTGCTATAAATAACTTTGCTATTATGATTTTGAACATATTGGTTCTTTGTAAGTACAGTATTTAAAAGTGATTTTACCGTATAATCTAAACACGTTTCAGAGTAAATCACTCATAAACCACTCACAGCCAATTCACGGCATCTCGTTCCTTGCGTAGATTCACCCAGTTTCGTGCAGAGATTGTTGATCGTCGTCACAAATGAATTATGATTTCCATCCATGGTGCCTTTGAATTGACTCAGCTGATGAACTGCATTGTTCGCGTTCGTTGCTATGTAAGTAGTTGTCTGTTCCAATCCCTTCACAAGGGTGGAAAGTGCGTTCACCTGGTCAATCAGTTCTTGTACTCCATACTGTGCCAATAACCGAGTAAGGATGTTCTTCACCAAATCAGAAATTTGAACCTGTAACAAATGCAAAAACATCAAAGTTGAATTTCCACCCCTTTTATAAAACTTGACTTTATTTAAGAATGCATTACTACTCATAAGTAGGTCATAATTTTAAAAAATAAATTAAGATCATGACGATCGAAAATTCATGAAAATCAAAATGTACATTCGATTTTGATGATTGTGTCAACCTGGATAGGATTATTGCTTGACTGTAAAGCATCAATTCATCTGTTACACATTGCACTACGGTGCTTGGAAAGACACGCTATTTCTCTCTCTCGCACTGATTCACCTCGAGTGGGCATATTGTCACGTGACTCACATTCACAATGTTTGCAACATTATCCAATGTTGCGGTTGTTGCCCTTGAACCGTTCTGTGGGATTTCCCGAATGACGATTTGAGCTTGTGTGAAAACGAAATCCAGCATGCGGCTGATACCGGAATGCGTCAGCCCTCCGTATTTGGGCACCAACGTTGACAATGAATGATCGATCGAGACGAACGTGACAGCCATCCAGATCAAGAAGAACGTCAGGAGAACCAGTGATATTGCACCAGTTGCGAGGTAGACGTGGCGATACTTATCCTGGACACCGTGATTGCTCTACAAAAATGAGGGCGCAGTAGTAATTAGTAGTAGTATTAGCGATTTGATTGCTTTAAATGAATAGTCCGTGATCAATAGGCTAATACTAAATTTGCAAAAATGGAAGGTATTGCAAATCGGTAAGCCATTTCAATGTATATATCGTTTCGCGTAGACACATTTTGATCTGCAACAATTCGGAATAGGATATTTTAGTCTGGGTATTCGGCAGCCTAAATAAACAGTAAACATTCTGAGGACGAACGTTGGACGGTAACTCAGGTCGTATAGCGTGGGACGACAATGGTGATGGTAGGGGGTTCACCATCCACTCCTCACAAAAATTGTGAGGTCAAATACAAATCTGTTTTACAGCTTCTAGGTATACTGTGAAGAATGTTTAGCACCATCCCGACTGAAACCGTGACTACAATGAGAATAAACCACAGAATTTTTACCATGGAACACACATCATACATTTGGACTTTGTGGCTCAAGAAGGATGTTCTACTGCTTGATAAAATATCCCATCTTCCCAGCAGTGTCGTACCTGGCTTATAGAAACTGACGTACGAGGAACAAGTGCTACTTCTCAGCCTCCATACTCCAGTTTAAAGGAGCTTTCAGAGTGAGTGATACTCACATACACACAAGTAATAGGTGATCTGACCAATTTCCTATTCCCGCATTAATTGCCGCCGATATTGTGATTCTGTGCGTGTCCGATGTTTCTATGAAATGCACTCCTAAAGTCGAGACATTTAATCGAAATTTGGACACATTGTTTGCACAACGATTTGAGTGCACTTGCGTATTATATCATGGTGAGTATTCTTCTGGACTGTACGCAACATTACCTGATTACAAACGAATGTTTACTACACAAATGGTAGTTGTGATGCGAAATGCTTTTAGCCACAATGACTTCGGCAATCATTTGTCTCAAAAAATGTATATATCACGTCAGCGAGATACATTCGACCGTAATCGTTCAATATGATGCATCTTTCGGCGTTTTCTCTAATTATTCGGATGTGTTTTTTCGATGCGTTTGTTCCGAAGGCTCAAAAATGTGAAATAATTGGTATTTTTGGAAATTTGATTCAAACCAAATCCACAATCTATACAGGGGATTACTCAACCCTCTAATTAATAGAATATCTGTATTGATTGCTGACCGAAAATCACAAGCCTTCTGGTTTTCGCAACCAGCGTTTCAATGTTTAGAGGTCCCAAGCAAACCTGCAATTTTGTAGGACAAGATTTTTCGCCAAAGTGTTTGAGCAGAAACAATTATTATTCTCCTCTGTAGGCATGAGCGACCTTGCAGTATCCCAGTCAGCATACAACCTTGACTATAACTACAAAACCCAACCGTATAGTGCATCGGCCGTCGCGCACGATGAAAAGAGTCGCCATATCTGCGGCTTACGCAGGGCAAGTAAGCAAAAACAAGCGAATTTCGGCCATGCTCTTCTCACCCCTCCCCTTCCACTGTTAACACCTCTCTTCTAACAATCACAACTTTAGAAGTGATCGCACTGACATTTTTGTGGGCATCCTCCAAAGATCACTTGTTGAAACCTCTTACTTCTGCTAACATTAGATCAGTGAATGTCTGATCCATCAGTCAGATGGGCTATCAAGCTGCATGGGTACTTACCTTAGATATTTCAACTACAGGTGTTTCCTCTCTCTCTCTCTCGAAAAATGCGCTTATACAATCCGTCTATAATTACAGAACTTACTGTTTCGAAACTTTCAACTCGCTACCCTTTGCACTACTTGCGAGATAGCGTAGCTGCCGTTTCAGAAATTCGGGTTTTAGTATAGTGCTGAATACATGAAGGTAGTTTCGCTATTAGTACGATGTGCGTAGATGGACTAGCTACTAATATTGAAGAAAACCCAAAATATTCCATAAAAGTTGTTGGTATGCTGCAATCAGTTATTTCCCAATTAAAATTAATTTGGACGATTTGTAGAAAGTTTATTTACCGAGATCTTGAGACTCTTTTCAGTGTGCGTGTGTTTTAGCTGAAGAGATAGATGCCAGACTGGGCTACTTAGATGTATCTGAATTACAATTAGGTAGTCGGTGTAGGATTTGAGAGACAGTGCACCAAAAATGACGAAAATTTCATACACTTCCGTACAAAATCATTAGCTGTAGGTCATTTTGCAATGAAATGTGTAGGTGGGAAATATAGAGCTCGCCAAATGCAATTCAACCTTCTGCCAAATTCGACCATATTGTCATTAATACTTGCTGAATTTAAGGATTTTTTGCCTTGGTTCTGGGCATGTTATTGTGTGATTTAGGCTAGCATTAAGACTCTCCAATAATATGCCTTCGAATGTGTGTAGTTCAGTTTGAAGAACCGTTTTTCGCAGTTATGAACCTGAATATGCAACTAATCTCCATACTTTTTAATCGAAGTGCGTCAATATTCGTCAAGATTCAAGAATTTATGGTCAAAAAAGCACATTGCTTCACAATTACCATAGCATGGAGACCATTCGTTCGATGATTTAATATCAAGTGTAGTCCAGTCAAATACTTCCCATGAGTCAACACGCAAGTGTCGTAAATAATTGACCAAATTTCGCATGAACTTTTCGACGCTAGGAGCGATGACAATAGTTTCGGGAAGGGCATTCCAAAGGAAACAGACACGTACACAATAAAAAATATCGGCGACAGCTGATACGGGAGTGGGTAATTTGCAGTGTCACTGAGTGGCTGTGTGTATGTCGTGACTCAAAGTATTCGAATAAATGTTTCAAAGGATGATGTTGAGTATTTAATATCGACAGTATGATAGGGATCAGTGTGCTTTTAAACAGTGAAGAAACGGTAAGCCTAGTGTGCATCTATGAGCCACTGTTGGATAAGGCTGACAGGACTAACGGTATTTATTAAATATTAAATACCCCACATTATCCTTGTGTTATTATCACTACGTGACTTCAAACCTCGCTTGGTTTACTATATGCTGTTTAGCATAGTGGTGGTGGGCTGACTGCTACTTAGTTATGTTCCCTGTCCTGCCTCTCACTATTGGTGTGACAAATCTTTAGTGCCAGAAATGAAACTTCACCCAAAACCGGTTCTAACCGATTGCAAACAAATTTCTATCCATCGCAATTAAACGATCAATCACAAACATATTCCAATCAACTTTTAAAAACTATTCAACTGGCAAACGCACCGTTTCAGTGGACTGTTCTTTGATGTTCTTCTCACAATTTCGTGATATCAATATTGCGCAAGCGAACAACACCAAACCCAAAAGCACAAGAAACGCACAACCGATGACTCCCGAAAGGTATCGTGGATTCTCCAACGTTTGTTGTTTGACTGCATCCGGTAAAACTTGGTACACGGCAAGAGATTGTTCCGTGTGAAGCAAATAGTCCTCAAGCATTCGCGAAAGAAAAGGTTTTGTAAGGTTAACCAAGGTCAAGGTCAAGGTCGTCCCATTTTTGTAAGGTTCGAAAAGATAATTCAAAATTCCACCGTTGTCTGATGGAGATAATATATCGGAAAAGATGTAAAAATCTTTCGCGATTGAATTTGGGATAAACGAAACCATTGGAAGTTTAAATGATCTCAGTTTAAGTTCAAATACGGTTTGGCGGGTGCTTTAAATTTTCCAAATAATCATACATTACGCCCTGTGGTGATTGAGTGATTGCATAATCTGCTCTCAAGTGAAACTTGTCAGCTGAGCTCACAGTGGTAACACCAAGTTGTGCGCAGATTGTGGGTTTGAGAGAAACCAATCGCAAATTGAGAGATAGTCGATATATCGATTGGCGTGGGCGTGATTGAAGCTCGTGGCTCGAATAATTGAGTGTAAATAAACAAAAATATTATGAAGAGCATTTTTGAATTGATAATCGCAATCGATTTAATTAGGCAATGTCATCATAGGCTTGGCCAGCCAAATTTGTTCACCCATGAACATTCCATTTCTTCCATCTCCAGATAACGTGTGATATTTACAAGGTATATCGTATTCCGAAAGATCTACTCTACGGTGAGTTGCAATTAGGAATTCGACCATTGGGCAGACCGCACTTGTGGTTCAAAGACGTTTGCAAAAGTGATATGAAAGCTCTTGACAATCACCCCGCGAGTTGGGAAGAACTTGCTCTCGATCGCTCACATTGGAGGCATTGTATAAAGCGTCGTGTGCTGGCTGGGAAGAAGCGGATACAGCTATTGGCTGCTGAACGCACATCACGCCGCCGGCGTGCAACTGACGCCCTACAATAGAGTTATGAGCATCTTTGCAAGCGCTGCGGGAGAGATTGTTTCTCCCGAATCGGACTGCTTAGTCATTCATAAAGCTGTAAAACATGAAAATTCATGCGATTGTGATGTTCATCCATGATCGACATTGACTGAAGGAGGTCAACAACAACATATCGACACCACCCTGAGATCAGATATCGCTTCCGGATATGTCTTGAAACCGTGTTTTGTGGCGGTCTTGCAATAACCATCTTCTTGGAGTATTTGCTTATCCTTGTATGTTGTCAAGCGGAGTGATGAGAAAAGCTTTTTATGATGCATTACAGTGAAAGCCGCAAGGAAGCTACCATGCTGATGTCGCTCTACTCGTTCACGAAACTTAATTAAACGCCTGTTTCGTTCGAGGTCTATTCACCTCATCCCAGTTTGTTTGTGCTTACTCT
>JACCGJ010022040.1:0-23229 GCA_013407085.1 Atriophallophorus winterbourni
CAAGGGTGATAGTCAGGACAGGGAACATGATTAGTATGAGTGTACCCACCACCACTTATTTGACCTTACCGGTAAACAGCCTATAGTACGCCTACAGTGTGTCACGTCTCGTGGGAAAGACCAGGATCAGTGGTCCATTTTTCTCACAGTGTTTATCCAAAACAATCTGATACCAGTAAACACGGTCAAGGTCATTTGACACAGCTGCCCACATACGTAAAAGTACATAACTAACGGGGCTAAGGCTATTTTGAAGAAAAACAAATTTTTAATTAACTAGTAGGTATAAGGTGACTAAAAACTCTTTACTTTCGCATCAGTGCCGAGCGCCAGATTGTGGAGATTTCTGCCCCATCCACCTTATTGACCGCCAGTCGACCTGCCTTAGCAATTTCGACCGCCTCCGCATGTAGGCGTTCGCTATAAACGTTTACTCCCGCGTCCTCAATTTGCCACATTTGTCTAAATCGACGCTGTGGCCCGTATCTAAAACGTGCTAGTCCAACGCGGAATCACGAATAAGGGATTGATATTCCCTCGCATCCCGGGGCTGTCTCCGGACACGCTTTCGGTGTTATTCGATTCTAGTGTGAATTTGCCTGGAAGTCTGCCCTATGTAAACACCCGAACAGTCCTTACAGTTGATTCTGTAGATGCTGTTCGTAACGCTAGATAAAAGCGTCTTATCCTTGAGGTGCATCAGAACCGAACGGATAGTTTTCCCTTTCTTATAAGTTACGCGTATGGCCGCCTGGTTCAAGATTCTACGTATCGCTTCAGAAGTGCATTATACATAAGGTATACAGACTGTATCTCGCCAATTTTTTTCCGATTTTTCGGATGGGTATTTTACCTTCATCGATTGGCGTTTTACAAAACATTTTGGATAACCGTGGTCTATGAGCCTTTGGCTCGCTTCACGGTGCGCCTGTTTTCGCTCCCTTTCGTCGCTGCGCAGGTGTTCTATCTTGTGGAAAATGGAACAAGCTATGGAACTGAAGACCTGTCTTGGATGAGCGGAAGCGTATCGTAGTACAGCTTCTGTATCGATAGGTTTCCGATAGACAGAAGTTTTTAATTTCCCGTCTACCTTTTTGTGCTAAACAGTCTAAAAATGGAAGAGTGCCTGTGCAGGATTCCACTTCCTTTGTAACGGTAATACATGGGTCTATTTCATTTTAATATTTGAAGAAGGCCTCTAACTGATCTCGTTTGATGATAACAAATGTGTCATCAACATAGCGCCACCATAATTTTGTCTTGAACCCTTCATTGTTAAGGGCTTTGTTCTCGGAATGATCCATATACATGTTCGCAAGTACTGGAGTTATCGGTGAACCCATTGCCAACCCTTCTTTTTGTCTATATAATTTCTCATTAAATACGAAAGTGGTTCTGCTTAGGCAGATCGATACACCGTTGATATTTGCTGGAACTCTCCAATTTTGCTGCGATGTGACATACTGGCATCAGATTCAAGGCCCTTCTAGCTGTTTGTAACGCACTTGTTGAATCGACTTTGGTGACCAAACGGCTCACATCAAAACTAACCATTATTTCATCGTTATCTGTTGTTACCGACTTTAAGCGTGCTGCAAAGTCATTTGCGTTCTTGATGAACGAGGCTGCATTGCCGACTAAATGTTTCAACAAATAAGCCAAATGTCTAGCTAACTCGTGCGCAGGTGATCCGATACCGTCGACGATAGGTATTACAGGAATGACTTCTTCGTGTATTTTAGGTAGGCCGTAGAACCTAGGAGTTAGAGTCGACTTGAAATACAGGTTACACCACAAACCTCTTCCCAAACCTCGCTTAACACCCACGCAGACACCTTAGAGACTAACCGTTTCGGGGCTATTATCCATACCCTTTTTCATTTTAACCATTATCGGTGGGCCGTTCATAAGACCCCCCTGATAAGTTTCGACCACCCAACCTTGTCTAATAGTCGCTTTTTGTTCAAAATGACCGTTACTTTAAACCTTTAGCAGCCTTAGTAATGGCTATATTTGTATCTTGTTTCAGCGTAAGAAGTGCTTGTCTTTCGTGTGAATCAAGGTTTGCATCGCCTTGTTCCTGGTTTTTAATGACACCTGCGATACAGTTTCTTACCGCGTCTGCCTGTTCGTTTTGGAGTGCATTTAATGATCCCTCAATACAGGGAATAAGATCCACAGCTTTCATAAAACTCTTACTTATGCAGAAATTCATGCCCTTCTCCAACAATCTTTGTTCAGCTTGCAAAAGTTGTCGATTAGATAAATTCAAACTCGAACAAGTGTTGCGCAAAGCAACCTGGATGATCAGATGCTGAGCTTAGAGCTTATCATACAAACGTTGAAGGCATCGGTAGAGACTCAAAATTCTCAGCTTGCTAGTATATTTTTCGATAAATCGGAAACCACTAACGGTAATATCAGTCAGATAAACGCTAAATCTTCGGAGATCACTCTGCACGAAGGTTCAGCTGTTACGAATGTGCCGGAGTGTCTTGAGGAGCGTTCTTTTCATCAAAAGGCCACCTTTACAAATTCAAATTCAAATTCAAAGATTTATGGTTAAAAAGTTAATACTTCACAACACCACAGGATGACGGTATAAATAAAACATTAAAAAATACAATAGTATAAAAGCAATAGAGAATATCAAATGTAAGGCTCAGGAATGTTATTCTTTTGCATATGTAAGTCCAATTTCACTTTAAACGCCGCCAGGCAAGGAGAGTCCACCACATGTTGGGGTAGGGAATTCAAAAGAAATATAGCACGTATGGCGAAAAAATGGCGCCGACAGACAATACGGGAACTTAGGACGTTTTACGTCCTAAGTATTGGATTAAGGTATGTCCGCCTGTCACTTTACCATCACACACATCAAGCAAGTGTTTTAGTGGATGTCCTTCGGTAGACACAATTCTATAGGTCAGAATAATATTGCGTCGTATCCTCCTCTTGGTAAAGTCACATGGACCCAGACGACGCAATCTTTCGGTGTACGGAACATTGCGAAGACCCATCACTAACTTTGTTGCTCTGTGATAGATCTTATTAAAGAGAACAATATCTTTTCTCAGCCCAGGAGCCAAGACCTCTACCGCATACTCCATCGTAGGGCGAAGGTAGACATTCATTATCCTTGGTAACGTTACCAGAGAGAATCTTCCAAATATTCTTCGAAATATACCTAACAATCTGTTTGCTCGTCGATATATGTTCTGACAGTGCGCTGTGCTCTTCAGGTTCCCGCTAATCCACACTCCAAGATCTTTTTCTAACGAGCTCCATGCTAGGTTTTCAGTTCCCAATCGATATGTCCAAAAAACATTCTTGCCAAGATGGAGCATCTTACATTTCTGTATGTTGAATGACATGTCATTCATGGCCGCCCAATTCGACACGCTGTCCAAATCCGTTTGCAGTTTCTCACAATCCTCTGCAGCACTTATTGGCGTCCAAATTTTCATATCATCCGCGAACAGGACCAATTTGGACGATATGAGGGGGGGGGGTAAATCATTTATGTACAACAGAAAGAGGAGCGGGCCTAGCCAGACCCTTGTGGGAATCCACTGGTGGTTTTGAACGTTTGGGATAGCGCTCCGTTAACTTTAACTCGAGCGTCGCGATCTGACAGATAGTCGCACACAAATGCAACTGTTAAAGGCCTGTCTGCCCAAAACATCTTTGGTCCGCAAAAAGATACGAAGCCAAAGCCACCTGCTCACCCGAAGGTTCAGCGAAAACCATCAGGTTCAAAACCAAAAGTCATGGTGCAAAATAATCCCGAAGTGGACATGATAGGTATTCGATCTGAGGCAGTTGAAACGTCCAGCAACCAGCGAAAGCGCCAAACACACAGTGTACATTCAGTCCATGGACTAAGCGTGATTTGCACCAACGTGAACGAAACGAGTGCCACCTTACTAGGGGACAGGCTAAAGCACGATAAAGAAGAATGGAAAAGGTTGTGCAACAAGATGGACTTGGAGCCAGTTGAACCACTATCATTGATACGACTAAGTCGTATACCTACTTCTTCAAATCTGGGCCAGCCAAGATTGCTTAGAATCACGGTTCACTCTGAAAGGGATCTCGAAAACATCTTACTATCCACTTTTCTCCTGCGTAAGGAGCGTTCAGAGTCCACTGCAAGGATGTTTGCTGATGTACCCTGGTGGGAAAGGGCCCGAAAGGACCAACAGCAAAACCAAACGAAAGAGAGGGGTGATCGAAGTATTATCCTTTTGGGAGTTCCAGAAGCTGATGAAGCAACTGATAAAGCAGTGCAACGCAAACACGATCAGTTACAATGGAGATTCCTGAGTGATGTACTCGGTTTGCATGATGTAGCTGTGACGGACACGTTCCGCATCCCCAAATCTACGAATTATAAGGGCATCGGTTCTAAGCCCCTTAAAATAACGTTCTTGCGTTATGATATGTTGAACACGGTCAAAACTCGTTGGGAAAATGGCCGCTGAATAATCTCGCGAGAAATTAGACTAGGTGCATCGAAACACCATATTGGAAAGATAGATGCACCACTAACTTCAATAGAAACACTACCAAGTCAATCAGTTGTTGACGTGTCAGAAACTAATTCAGCCGATACGATAGATCACTGTATTCCAACAGTACAACCCCAAAACGATCAAGCATCCCTGCAAGCAAAAAACCTTCAGTTGCCGACTCTGGAGAAGTCGGCCCCAAAGATATTGCGCACTCCGCTAGCCTCCTTCCCCATAGCCCATCCTTGTTGAGAAAAACAACTATGAATGCATCTACACCAACGCACAATGTCTCGAAATAAAATCGGTGAACTGCGTGCAGTTTTTCTGATATGTTCACCAGACATCATCGCCGTAACGGAAACATGGCTGCAGACTCAGCAAACAAAAAATGAACTAGAATTACCAGGAATGTCACTTATTCGTCATGACCGTGAAACCAGAGGAGGAGGAGTAGCTTTGTATTATAGCCAAATCATTCTGTGCCGTGGGATTACGGATCCAGACATCGTGTTACTGGATAAACTCTGGTGCTCAATCCGACTAGCTAACGGCGAAGATTGTGTTTTGGTCGTAGTATATATGCCCACCGTCTGCACAGGAAACGTACAATCTGCCCCTACTGGATAAAATTCGCATAGTTACTTCCAGATACACTTGTGGATTTTCGATTATGGGTGAGTTCAATTTACCGAATCTGCAGAGCAGTACCATTTACTCAGAACACTCCCTCGAGCACGCATTCAGTGAGTTGTTTGATTATATTCCTCTTTATAATCCCATTACATGTAATACCCGATACCGCGGAAACGATTTACCCTCACTCTTAGATCTCGTTCTGACAAGCAATGAACATGGCATTGATAACGTTGCTTACGAAAGTCCACTGGGACTAAGTGATCACGTCGTCATCCAGTTTGACTATCTGTTTGAAGCTGTAAGAACAAATGATGCCCGTAAAAGAGTTAGGCGGATCAACACTATGACGTTGAGTGATGCTCTGAAACACACGTTTAACTGCCAACCGGGAACCAGCACCATACATGAGTTTTGGATATGGCTAATATCTAATCTCAAAAGTTCAAGCGAAGTGAGCTCCGAATTTGTCCTCATGAACTCAAGAAAAAAATCTTTGAATTTAAATTAAGAAGCCGAACTCGTAAGTGGTTAACGGTACGAAACATTGCTTGGCGATACCTTCGGCAAAACCCATCATCCGAGACCTGGGAAACATTCCGTTTACTGCGGAACAAAGTAAACAAATTTGTCATCCAAGACAAGTTGTGCTTCCAAGAAGTGATATCAAGCATGATGGAGCGAAACCCCAAAATACTATATCGTATGGTTAACGATCAATCAAAGGTGAAACCTGGAGTAGCGTACGTGAACACATCAGCTTGACCAACAACATCTGCATCAGAAACTGCTGATGCTTTAGCCACGTTTTATTCATCGGTATTCAACCCGATAGAACCTGCAATAAACAGCCCAAATCCAACACTTTCAAACACGGTTGCCCTCAGTGAAATAAGTGCAACTGAGAAACGCGTTCTCCAAGGTTTATTTAATCTTAAAACCGGAAAGTCTCCTGGGGCCGAAGGAATAACCCAGAAAATATTGAAGCATTTTGAGAGTTTGCTATACAAGCCACTCACTTACTTGTTCGAGCAAACACTGGCAAGCGGAGTGATTCTTACAGATTGGAAACGAGGAATAATATCTCCAATTTACAAAGGTGGAAATCGTTCCGATGTTTCCAATTACCGACCCGTTACTATGTTACCAGTGATTTCAAAATTACTCGAGCGACTCATTGTTGACGATCTAATGAAACATTTCGAGAATAATCAGTTGCTTTCGAGGAACCAGCATGGATTCAAACGAAATTATTCCTGTTTGTCTAATTTACTGGTAACTCTAGATGATTGGACAAAATCGGTAGATAAAGGACAAGCAATACACGCGTGCTACTTAGATATATCAAAAGTATTCGACCGTGTTGACCATTCCTTGCTACTGCAGAAGCTTGAAAGGATTGGTATCACTGGAAAGTTGCTGAATTGGCTAAATGACTAGCTAACAAATCGCACTAACCAGGTACGTGTTGATGGTCCATTATCCAAACCAATCGCAGCAACTAGCGGAGTTCCCCAAGGTTCAGTCCTTGGTCCGATTCTCTTTCTGGTTTATGTCAATGAAATACCGGAAATTGTTCGATGTAACATTTCGTTATTTGCGGACAACATAAAGATTTGGCGCAGAATTCGTAGTCCAGAAGACTGTCTGCTATTACAAAAGGATCTTGATACGCTTCACAGCTGGTCGTTGAAAAACAAACTACCGTTTAACTTCAACGAATGCAGGATCATGAATGTAGGGAATGGAGTAGAGTTCACATATCACATAGGTTCGCATGTCCTTGAAAATTGCAGTGAAGAAAAAAATTTGCGTTTCTGGATATGCTCCAGTTTAAAAACATCACTTCAAACTAACAGTACCTTTAAAAAAGCAACACGCGTTCTAAATCTACTCAAACGTGTATTTGGGAAATTTTCGCACAAGATATTCCCAAGGATCATGAATACATACTTGAGACCAGTCATGGAATACGGTGTGCAGTCATGATCTCCGTGGCTCAAGAGGGATGTGGAACTTATGCAACGAATCTATCACCGCTCAACAAAACTAGTTCTCAGCATCCGAAACAAACTATATAAAGAAAGGATAGCTCAACTGAATCTGTTCGATTTTCCGTATCGACGAATCAGAGGAGACCTTATCTTGCTTTACAAAACATTCCATACCCCGAACCATCCCTTACAGGATTTATTCACGCGGAGGGATTCGAGGAATTATCGGACCCATGAATATGTGCTGGTCGTACCCCATTCCCGCCTGAACTGTAGAAGGTAATTTTACTCTGTCCGTGTCTGTTTTACTTGGAACAGTTTACCTTCAACCGTTGCTCACGCCACTAGCTCGCATGACTTTAAAACGAAATTAGATGAATGTTTATTGCATTATTCGTTTCCAGAACACTTATATACTGTTTAATCTATGTTCTAATATTGTTTATACACTTAAATTTCAATTTTTACCATCCTATGGTTGTTGTTAAGCTTGTTGCTTTTTAGACCATTAAAAACCTTGAATTACCTATGAAGAACATGGATATGACCATACAAGTAACGATTTTTTTTAATTTTTATACGTATATCCTATGGTACTGTACAACAATTTGCTTTTTTGACCATAAATCTTGAATATTAAATCTTGATATCCATAGTTCTAGAGCGTATGTTGTTGGCCTCCTTCGGTCGATGTCGACCATGGATGTACATCACAATCGCGTGAACGTTCAAGTTTTGCAGCTTTTGGAATGACTAAACAGTCCGTTTCGGGGGAACAATCTCTCCCGCAGCGCTGGCAATGAAAGTCAGAACTCGGTTTTATTGCGTCAGTTGCACGCCGGCGGCGTGATCTGCATTCGGCAGACAAGAGCTGTATCTGCTCCTCTCCAGCTTGCAGACGACTCTTCACACAGTGCCTCCAATGTGAACGGTTAAGAGCAAGTTCTTCCCAACTCGCTGGGCCAATGCCAAGAGCTTTCATATCTGTTTTTCAATCGTTTCTGTATCGCAAGTGCGGTCTGCCCAATCGTCGACTTATTCATTGCAACTCACCATAGAGTAGATCTTTCGGAATACGACCATTTTCCATTTGTAGACAGCGCAGGCGGCGCTGCGCAATAGAGGTGAACATTGCTTTATAGCGGATAGTGGCGGACGAAAAAAAAATAGCTCATCCACTTGGAAATCTGAAAATAAAAAAAATAAAAAATCTTTTCCATATTTGACACATATAAATAAGCGTGAACAAAATGGAATATCAATATGTGAGAGATAAGCAACATTTGTTTTGTTCTTCGTGGGATCGTGCACGAGGTTGTAGTGATCGTTGTCACACGCAACTTATGAAATGCAAAGATCCATTTCTTCTTTTAGGGCAATGTGCCTGACATAATGAACCCTGCACACGGTCTATATCATCTCCCGATTTCGCAACAGTTGGACTGACTTAAAACGAATAAAATCGCTCGAACGGAGCTTACTTCCATGCAGTATTCATTAATATAATCAAATAAGGGCGACAGATTCTCAGCTTTTAATCGTAGCATATTACAATCGATTATCAGACAACGACAAGTTTCGTGCGTAGGTAAAAACGGATGGGCTGCAAAAAGTAACTTTGCAACCTATTCCACAACTTTTGTTATATTGCAAAAGTACTATTATTGGACTGTTTATTCAGGTTGTGTGAGGTTCGTCAGCGATATAATTGGCTTGAATGATGTAGCTGTGGTGGACAATTTTCGCATACATAAATCAACAAATTATATGGTCATCAGGTCCTTAACAATTTAAAATAAGGCTCAAGGCTCAATGAACCTGATCTTAGTCTCCAGCTGATGACGGCATACAGCCAGAAACCGGTAGTGGTGTGTAAGGGATGGGGATGTGAGCACCACAATACATTGGTCTTCAAAATAACTTTTTTTACGTAAAGATATATTGGATACGGCCAAAATTCGTTGTCAAAATTGCTGCACACTTATGCCACGAGAAATTAGACTAAGCGTATTGAAACTTCGAATTGGACAGAGAGTTGTAACAAAAGTCCAACAGAAACACTATCAAGTCAATCAGTAGTTGACGTGTCAGAAACAAATGCAGTCGACACTATGGATCACTTAATTACAACAGTACAACCTCAAAACGATCAAGCATCTTTGCGAGCAAAAAAACCTTCAAATGCAGATCTTCTAACAGATCTTCTGCGCTTCGCTAGCCTTCTTCAACCACACCGCATCCTTGTTGAGAAAAACTACTACTCGTGCAAGTTTTAGCTAACTTCATCCGAGTGTGAATAAACAAAAGTTGACATAAATTATTAAGCGAGTAATCTTCGGTTTAGAAATGCTCATTTGTATGCATTTATATCACGTACACCCGACGACCGGTTTCGTACTGTTTACAATCTCGAAGAAGGGACAGTACGATTAGGATCCGCGTGCGCTTGTAAACCACGGTTTGTTAAGCATGGAACAACCAACCCGTTCAATCACGTGCTCATACACATGTTAACGTGGTTAAACTCTTAACTAAGAACAAAAAATGATCATTTGCATTTCACTCGCACACAAAAACGACTGGTTTCGTACGTTTTACAATCATCAGGTAGGGACTGCAAAATTTGGATGAAGGTAGGAATGACCGACCTATTTAATCACATGTGCCCGTGCACATGTAGGTGAGTGAAACCCATAGCAATGAATAAAAATGCTCACTTGCATGCCTTTGCATCACTCACACACACCCCACGACTGGTTTCCTGCGGTGTGCACTCTTCTGGTAAGGGAAGTACTAACAGGAAGAACGGTAAATTAGATTAAATGAATTTATGGATAAAACAAGTTTCAAGCACAACAATTAGTTGAGTAAGTAACGGTAGAAGATAGACTGTCTCTTGTAAGGTGTGTAAGGGATGGGGATGTGAGCAACACATTACCATAGACTGTCTCTGTTTAAACACACGAATGTCTGAGCGAATAATGTGAACAGATGTGTTTGTGAGTCTCATCAAGGAATTCATCCTCGACCATTGAAATTTATATTTTCCATGTGGTAATCAACAATATGGCTGGTTAATGGAAGTGATGGTATGAGTTTTATTATGTGATTAAAATCACTAACAGCAGTAGATAGTGCGCGTGGAGATTCCGAAATGGACCGGTGAGATATAAGACGAGGCAGCAAAGAATTCGTGATGTATTGGCACCGCAAATCGACGGGTTCCAAGTCCAAGCGATGAGCAATAGCATGCACCAATCTACCTGACGGGAACATCATCCAAATTGGAGGAAAATGGAACATCTGAGACTCGTGTCCAAGTGGCAGTAGCGACTCGAGTAGACCGACCAATGATTGAAGCGACGAATAGACAAGTTGAATGGAAACGAATCGATGCACCAGATTGGGCTGAACTTGTGCCGTCGGGACGACTGACTCATGCGCGGACGCCTCATCCTCCAGCATGTTGCAAAGGGACTCGTAATGACCAAGAAGAGTTTCATCCAAATGAGCCTCGTTCATAGCCGCGCACACACACGCTAGCACAGCCATGGATACACAACAACATTCCAACTTAGCGAAACGGGAACTTTTCGGGAGATTTCTGTGCCAAAAAGCGATCGTGGTGGCCACGCTGAAAATCCACGCAGGTTCGGTGGACTGCGACGGTAAAGAAATACCGAGAAAAGAACTCAGCACTCTGTCTACGTGTTCCTGTTCGAAATTGATTGGTAATGGTTTCACTGGTATTGTATACTTAACCACATTTTTGCCACGCCTCAGAACTTCTGTCGCTTGCGGGCGTAGTCGTTTACCAAGCTGGATTTCCAGTTGCAAAATGATACGGTAGTGCATGAGACGTACGGGCAACGAACATTCATAAACCGAAAACTCAGTTGACAAATCTTCCCCTCTCGCCGGTTGTGCATGGCCGCTGTAGTACATAGCAGATACAAAAGCTGGTTCAAACTTGTTCGTTCGATAAGCATAAACTAATCGCGGTGGCCAACCACATGTGCCTTCGGTTGGCTCGAGGCGAGGATTCCTTTGACCACTGAGTAACGACCATATGTCCTTCACGGTAAAGTTGTCAGTACTAAAATTTGATATCGTTTGCACATCTTGATTCTGAATTTTGTGTTGCTCAAAAAACTCGGCAATTTTGGCACCATCCTCATCTGGGTGATATACGTAACGATCTATAGCCTCTAAATAAAATTTGATTGAACGATCTTGGTTCACTAGATTGTTGGCTGTAATTATTTCTTCAACCGGTCTTGTTGCATCCGTTTGAAATTTCGACAGCCACTCTAATACCGCCTCCCATTTGTTTTGAATCGACTTGTCGGGTAACTTTTCAATAACTTTCCTCTGACATTCTTCTGGTAACTTGAAATGAGTCCTTAATTTCGGTCCTAAATAAAGGGCCGCCAAGACTCGATGCATTGGTTCCATCTTTTCCAGTTTCGATTGCTCGGTATAGAATGCATGACATTCTATGTACCTGTTTGAGGGCGTTTCTTCAACGTGTTTTGAAATCATATTCGAATATTCTGTTTTAAATGGTATGACAGGTATGCTGAAATAATCGGCCGCATCGTTCTTCAAACGCTTCGAACTGGTAACAAGGAATAGTTCAGGAGAAGTTCCAAGTATGGGACACTTGTAATAGTCTGCGAGGGCTGCCAAATGTTTTGGTAGAAGGTGTGAAACCACCATAAATTTGGTACTGCTTTCACGCAGTGTATCTATTATCACTGATTTTAAGCAAACAGGATATGTGATCGCAGTATAATTTTGGTCTTCGTAAGACTTCTGGAATCTAAGCATCATGAAATATGTTGACGAATCCTGAGAAGTAAAAACGTAGACAACAGAAGTGAGTATGCTAGTTTTGTTGCTCGGTATTCAATCAATCATCGATATTTACTATGATAGATGGCTATACTTAATTAATATCTCGTAACTATGCTGTTTTGACTAAAGGATTAACATATAGAAGAAGCAACTTTATCATCGTCTATTCGATACTTACTAACATATAAATACATACATATATTTGGGTGAAATAACTGAAATATCCTAAGCTTGTACCTGAAGAAATCAAATAATAATTATTGGAAGCAATTCATTCTGTATGCATCTCCAAGGATACTGTGAAACCTTAATTTTATTTATGCGCAGTTAAGTTGATACATACAGATTTAGCTGATAAACAATTTGGATACTATATTAAAACAAACAGATAACTTACACATCTTGTATAGATGCCTGGGAAGAGAAAATATGGTGTGATGTGACATTTTCGCATAATCTTTAGCAATTCGACAAGTTTGATGTGTGAAGCCAAGTATTCACCCCCGTAGAAATTTTCTTGCCGATTGATCAGATTTTCGGGATTATTTTTAACAATGTGGTCATCGATCACTCCAATAAAACCCATTCCTTTTATCACTAGTTTTGTATCACGCAAGCGAAAAGACTTTTCCGTTGCATATCCATCTTCTAAAAATTCGAGTAGTATGTCGCCAGACATTTGGGTCTGTAAAGCAAGTAATCTAACTTTTTGAATAGCCATCAAAATTGACGGGAGTTTCGAAATACAGATATTTCAATTTACATTCAAGTATTATGGAAGATAAAATAAACGCTGATGGAATGATTTTGCGCGTAAAATATCTATTATTCAAAGAATCCACAGAAACGATATTAAGGATGGTAACAAAATTGTTATAAATTATTTTAAATGTTACTAAAAAGAGAATACGCGGGTAATCGGTTGAAGCAGACGTTTAGTACCTTTTAACTCTTGACACAATAGGTTAGTCAAAACTAGGTATTAGTACGAACAGGGATCAGGCTCAATTTGCCTTCACGTGCCTTAGTTTACATTACCTTAGATAAAAGCGAGATATCCAATGCACTACACTGTTTATATTTAAGTGCGCTAAAGATGAATTCTCTTCTGCGAAGCTGTGCATCGACTCCAGTATGTTGGTGTCCCGCATAACGTATGTGGCTACCTTAGGACGTCGAGCATTTGCCCACTGGAAGGAGTTGAAACATTGTTGCCCTTTGAATTACAGAAAGAATACTGGATCTGATCTCTGCACATTGATTAAGGCAAAGGCGTACTGCCACAAACTCCTGGTACTCATAGCGACGCATACCCTTTTCAGTGCCCCCGTTTGGGGGTTACGACGAGCGACATTACGAAGCATGTGCACTCATCAAAGCATGTGAAAATACGTCCTCTACAGCATTCCGAATCCCAAGTGCTCCATCGGACACAATTGCTTTCACGACATTAGACCCACCGACGAATACAACAAACGTAACCAGGACATCTTCGACTGTTTCGCTCAACGTGAAGCCTAATGCTACGGGAAGACTTTTACGACAACTATCTACTATCATTAGTTGATACAAGAAATATTTCTCACGATTGTTACGGAATATGTCATCGATGAGAATAAAATCATAAAAACGATTAAACAAACTGAGCATTTCTAGAGTACTATAGATGAAATGCGTCATCTTGATCATTCCTTTCAGCAGCACGCGTGCCTTTTTATTGACGTTGAGTTCCGCTTCCATTCGTCGAATATGGGCTGGGAAAAATGGATTATTATAAGTATATTTACAAAAATCATTTTATTTTAAGTGTATTTTAACAACGATTGCCTGGATTGTTTCGTCCTACCAGAACTCGCCGACGCATATTCCCAAAGTCCCAGCCAGTAAGATTCTTCTCAAAGCGGAAGTGCCACGATCCGGCTTCACCGGTTTGTATTTCATAGTTATGGACCACGTTACTACTGGTGATACGAAAGAGGACACCACGGCGACCAACGTTGAAATACGCTTCGCAATGTGGTGCGTTGGAAGTTCGACGACAAAGTCCACGTGTAGGCCTCTTTACTGATCATTTTCGTTGGCATTCATATTTCATGAATGTCAGCTCGCCCGCTGTATTTCTTTTCGCTGCACGTATGAAATAGTGGATACCGGAAACACGAGTGGATTCTGCTAGCAAGTGATTCAATTCCTCGAGACTTTCAAACAACCGGTTACCAATTGTTTCCTGAAAAAGCTCACCGATATCGTTAGTGCTCATAATGACCAAAGTGATCCCTGATCCCTCGGAGCCATTTATTAGACTTTGAATAACCAATCAAATAACCGTTTTCGAGAAGCGGCCAATCAGATGTCAATTGAAGGTATTTTGCATTTAAACTAGTGACAAATGACAAGAAGGCAGGTACAAATGTTCTA
This sequence comes from Atriophallophorus winterbourni, assembly GCA_013407085.1. NCBI lineage: Eukaryota > Metazoa > Platyhelminthes > Trematoda > Plagiorchiida > Microphallidae > Atriophallophorus > Atriophallophorus winterbourni. The sequence continues at coordinate 14,417 of JACCGJ010022040.1, forward strand.
CCCAGACGACCTTGAACGTTTGTAAAAATATAGTTTACACCACTAAAAGGCCAATTTACCTTCTTTTTTATCTCATCATCATGCTTTTTAGCACGTTTGTGAGACCCTATGTACACACGACCCTGTGATGTCTTACAAGCTATCAGCTTTTATTACCACATTCAAACTATTGACTACAATTACAATCACAATAAAAACTTACAGGAGTTAAATGAGCGTGAAATGGGTGTTTTGTTTTGTTGGTGTTTGTATCGCCGAAGCGATTACGATGTGTCTCATTAAATGTAAATTAAGCTTTCTAAAATATTATTTAATCACAAAATTGATTTTTTATACGTGAACTACCACAGAACGTTCAACTAGTTTGATCTGTAGTACATGTCTCGTTCATAAGTAAGACGCGCATATTGACTCTCAACCTACGTGTTGTCCCACAGCTCTGCTGATTCCGAGAAATTCATTGATTGGCAAATAGGTTTTCGCGGTTCTGCTATTTGAACAACGCAGTGGATTCCATTAACAGTCAGCAGCACCAACTCTCGTCCTTATGTTCATCAATCATATCAGTATGAACTTATCACGCTCATTTTTACTCTTCGCAGATGACCTCAAGGCTTGGCGTCGTATAACTAGCTTCGAAGATCATCAACTCCTGTTCGTTACCCTTATCACTTGGGTTGCGAACTCTGCACCATGTGAACCAGGAAATCGAACTCGGCGTCATCGCACAGCAAGACTTGAGCTGCTCCAGCCAGTGCGACAAGGCTGCAAGAACCGCGAAACACGGTGTTGGTCATCTGGGGCTAATTTTCAGACGCTTTGACCGAAGACTCTTTTCACAGATACTGACCGCTTACATCCGGCCCCCGCTGGAATATGCAGTCAGCGCGTGGCATCTGTGGCTCCAACAAGACATGCATGCCCTCGAACAGCCACAATGGCGATCAACAAAGCTTATCAACGGCTTCCAAAACATGTCCTACGAAGACCAAATGCAGCATAGCGGCTTCTTGTCAACCCGCTACCGACTCCTTCGAGAAAGTTTGCTTTTGACATTTCGCATTCTAATAGAGAATCATCATCCTTGCAAGTTCCTGATGCCTCTCTCCAATCGACACAATCTTAGGGGACACAATCTCGAGATTGCTCATCAGAACAGCCGATTGAACGGTTGAATTTTTTCCCTACTCCTTACCATATACCGTGTCTTGACCGCTATTCCACCGGAAATGGTAGTTGCAGAGTCTCGGTCCTCGTTTAAGCTGTAGTGTTTTCCATTGGCATAAATTTACTGTGCTTGTTTTACTGATTATGCCGAGTAGCGGTTTATGTACATGATAAGCGCGCGGTTATTGGATTGCACTTGGCGCGACGCATGTCTCGTTCTGTTTTGAGACTAGCTACATACACTGTCGTGATTGTGCTGGAGTTCATGTGTTCTGTGGTTGCGTGATCTAAACTACATCGGAATAGCATTGTGTTTAGACTATAAACTATAAACTGTTAGTGGTAATACTCCTAGTTGCCCAGTCTTATTTATTACTTATCTCTTGACTAGGTTTACCACTACAAAGCAACCCCTAGATAAACACCTATTTTTTCGACTTTCGAGTCACTTACTTGACTTAATCCCTTGAGTTCCTGGAGGAACATAGGGCCTCGGAAGCTTGTCTCCACTTTGGTCTGTCCATAGCAGCCAGTTTGATGTCGTTCCAGTTAAGTCCACACTTGCGGATTTCCTCTTCACACGAGCGCTTCCAAGATAGCCTTGGGCGTCCGACCCGTCTCTTCCCGATTGGGTTCCATACCAGAGCATGACGCGTGATGTCATCATAAGGTTTCCGCAAGGTGTGCCCAACCCATCTCCACTTTCTTCTGCTGATCTGCTGGGCGATCGGGTCCTCAGCAGCAATCTGCCACAGGTCTTGATTACTTATCTTTTCTGGCCATTTTCACCCAATAATTCGACGAAGGCAATTATTGTGGAATGAATGCAAGCGGCCAGAAGACTTTGCTGTCACTCGCCAGGTTTCCGATCCATAGAGTAGCACGGATTTGACGTTGCTTCTAAATATACGGAGTTTCGTGCGTTTTGATAGAACCTTCGACTCCCAAATGGGTTTCAAAGCTATGAACGCGTATCTTGCTTTGCCGATTCTGGCGACTATGTCTTCGTCCGTGCCACCACTTATTGAAACAATGCTGCCGAGGTAGACGAATTGCGTGACGTCTTTGACTGCTTTACCATTGATGGTGATTGATGGGTGCTCATCAGTTAGCACACGGAGGACTTCTGTTTTTTCGGTATTCACGCGTAGTCCTGCATATGAAGCAAAGTGTGCTAGTCTATCGGTCTTTCTCTGAAGACGTTGGGGGTCACGTGATATCAAGCAGACATCATCAGCGTATTCCAGATCCTCCAGATGCTCGGATTCCTTCCAATCGATACCATTCCTCTCACCTTTTACTGTCTGTTCCATTATCCAGTCTATTACCAACAGAAAAATCATTGGGGATAACAGGCATCCCTGGCGAACGCCAGTCTCAACTGCAAATGGATCGGTCAGTCATCCGTTGTGAATTACCTGACAGAAGGCACTTTCATACAGCTGCTTTATGAGGTCCATGTACAGCGGCGGGACCCCATAGTGTGGCAAAAGCTTCCATATGAATTCGCAGTCCACACTGTCAAAGGCTTTCTCAATATCTATGAAGTTGAGGCAAAGAGGCGATTGCCATTCAATGCTTTGTTCAATTATTATACGGAGTGTCGCAATTTGGTCGACACCAGACTTTTGTTTTCTGAAGCCTGATTGTTCTCGCCGTAACACTTGGTCGATAGCGTCGCGCAAACGCGTAAGGATGATGCGTGTAAGTGCTTTACTAGGGACTGAGAGCGCCATGATGCATCGCCCGTTTTTGCATAGCCTCAGACTTTCGAGTGACCTACATTTAACTTTGGCCATCCCAATCTACCCCATCCCAATCTACACCAAAATAAACGTCAAATAGCCAAAACCGACACACACTTTTTCCAGTCTTTGCTCCCCCAGCTCACAAGTATCAACGACTATTTCCTGATAACTTAAACTAGAAGATATTCATTTGCACGCTTTTACGTCACACACACCCCACGAACGGTTACGTGCTGTTTGCACTCATCAGATAGGGACAAAATGATCAGGATCCGCATGCGCTTGAAACAGTGGAGGAATAGTAAACAAGGAGCGCTTGTATGCCACTGTTGAATAAGGCTGGTACGATCAACCTGTACAATCACATGTGTCTAAACACATGTTTTATGGAGTTAAACCCATAACCATGATACAAAATATTCATTTGCATGCTTTTCCGTCACGCACACCCCACGACCGGTTTCGTGCTGTTTGCACTCATCAGGTAGGTACACAAATATCAGGATCCGCATGCGCTTGAAACAGTGGAGGAATAGTAAGCAAGGAGCGCTTGTATGTCACTGTTGGATAAGGCTGGTAGACCAACCTGTACAATCACGTGTCCAAACACATGTTGAATGGGGTTAAACCCATAACCATGAAACAAAATATTCATCTGCATGCTTTTCCGTCATTCACACCCCACGACCGGTTTCGTGCTGTTTGCACTCATCAGGTAGGGACAGTAAGATCAGGATCTGCATGCGCTTGAAACAGTGGAGGAATAGTAAACAAGTAGCGCTTGTATGCCACTGTTGAATTAGGCTGGTACGACCAACCTGTACAATCACGTGTCCAAACACATGTTTGATGGGGTTAAACCCATAACCATAATACAGCTCACAGGCATCAACGACTATTTCCTGATAACTTAAACTAGAAGAATTTTGCTTTATTTCAACCGACGAATTTCTAGTTATTGCAATAATTTCACCACACAAAATATCAGTCTAAAATTGGTGACGGCCAATTGACACTGGTTTGCATTTCTGTATCATAATTAAAACGTTACATGAAAGGGAAAATGTTACAGGAATGCGTTGACATGTTAAGTAGGTTAGACAATTGCACAGTGCATAGGCAGCATGATGTGTAACCCTGACGTGTGAATACTTTGTGATAGAGAAATGCAGACAGTTTATGTGGAATGGAGGTCAAACAATGTAACGAGACAAATGCGATGTCATTGAACTAGATGAGATAAGGTGTCATATAATGAAGCGAGACAGGTGAAATTTCGCTGTGATGGGTGAATTCACCACACTAAATACGATCAAACTCCCCTTCTTGCTTCATGTGAGAAATTATTCGAATTTTTATTGAATTTTTACCATCATATGGTTATTGTTAAGCTTGTTAATTTTAAGACCATTATTAACGTTGAATAACCATACTTCGCTCCGCAGTTGTGTAAATTGTGCCCAAGAATCAGCTGTAATTCGGTGTTTGTACACCGTTGACCGCGTCTTGGGCTGATATTTCTGTAGTATACTGACGACTACAATAATGTCCCCAGACAATGGAGAAGATGGAAGATTTATCGCGGTAACCAAAATGTGCACGAAGGTACAGCGGAGCGATCGCGGAACACGAATCAACGGAAATCGCATATCAAGGTCAATTGTAAGTTAGAGTAAAATGATGTTGTTAGACAGCCCCCTTCCAAGAAGTCTGGTCAGAGGAGACTTGTGATCAGGAATTGTCATTTCAACTTGCCAAGCAGTGTCAGGTCCTTCCAGGCTGGAACATATTATCTCAGCAACCAGTCTTTTCGAAGTCAGCCAAGGCACTTGATCTGCATGGGTCGATTGTCGGTGGTGACCAGAGTTGTTGTTGGCCTCCTTCGGTCGATGTCGACCATGGATGTCCATCACATCGCATGAATTAGTGTTTTTGAAGCTTTTTGAATGGACTAACAGTCCGATTCGGGTGGAACAATCTCTCCCGCAGCGCTTGCAACGATAGTCAGAAATCTGTTGTATTTCATCAGTTGCACGCCGCGGCGTGATCTGCGTTCAGCAGCCAGGAGCTGTATTTGCTCCTCCCCGGCTTGCAGTCGACGCTTTACACAATGCCTCCAAAGTGAGCGGTCAAGAGCAAGTTCTTCCCTGCTTGCGTGGTCAATGTCAAGAGCTTTCATTTCTCTTTTGCAAACATCTTTGTACCGCAAGTGCGGTCTGCCCAATGGTCGACTTCCTAATTGCAACTCACCGTAGAGCAGATCTTTCGGAATACGACCATTTCCCATTCTATAGACATGACCAAGCCACCACAGGCGGCGCTGACGTAATAGGGTGAACATGCTCTGTAGACCATCTTTTGAAAGCACTTCAGCGTTAGTCACTCTGTCCATCCACGATATGTTCAAGATACGACGGATGCTTCGTAGATGGAAAGCATTCAGCTTCCGTTCGTGTCTTGCGTGGGTGGCCCAGGTTTCACTGCCGTATAGTAAAGCATTTAGTACGCACGCGCTGTATACCATCATCTTTGTCTTTACAGTCCGCTTGCGGTTACCTCCCCAAACCGAGAGTTCATCGGGGACAAAATGACAGCTGCTCTGCCAAGTCCGCTTATCAATCTCCGTGTCTACGAGAGGTTTGTCCGCAATGGTTGTAACCACGATATGTGAAAATGATTACTGGTTCGAGCTGACAGTTTCCAACCTGAGGATTGGCGGCGATAACAGTCCCTGACCCAAGGACTTTGGTCTTGCTCATGCTGATTGTTAGACCAAAGTCTTTGCATGCCGACGAAAAACAGTCCATTAGCGACTGTAGGTTCTCTTGGGAGTTAGCAATAAAGGCTGCATCGTCGGCAAACAACAGGTCACGGATTATCACATCCCGTACTTTGGTTCGTGCTCTCAACCGGTTCAAGTTGAAAAAGCTTGCCATCACTTCGCGTGCGTATGTGAATGCCTTCTGTTCTCATCTTAAAAGCGTGCTTCAGAAGCAGAGCAAAGAAAATGCCGAACAGCGTGGGAGCAAGAACACACCCTTGTTTGACGCCTCGGCGAATTTCAAATGCTTCTGAACTTCAACCGTTAAAATGGACTGAGCCTTTCATGCCTGAGTGGAACGAAATAACGAGTCTCAGCAGCCTTGGGGAGCAGCCTATCAGATCGAGCATTTTGAAGAGACCCTCCCTGCTGACGTAGTGGAATGCCTTAGTTAAATCAATAAAAACAGCGTATAATGGCATACGCTGTTCCCGACACTTTTCTTGAAGTTGTCTCAGGGAGAAGATCATGTCAACAGTTGATCTTCCCTTGCGGAAGCCACATTGAGATTCGGAGTAAATTCTATCAGCTAAAACTTGCAGCCGGATCTGTAAGACTTTAGCAAACAATTTGCCTACAACATTCAGAAGGGAGATTCCTCTGTAATTGTTGCAGTCCCCTCTGTCACCCTTATTCTTAAATAGCGTGATGATCTTTGTGTCTCGCATCTCTTGTGGGACACCCCCCTCCTGCCAGCACTGAAGAAGCAAATGGTGAAGAGGCTGTAATAATGCTGCTCTGCCGCATTTGATGAGCTCAGGTGGAATTCCGTCGTCACCAGGGGCCTTTCCATTTGCTAAGCGGTCGATTGCCTTATTGAGCTCATCGAGTGTAGGAGGGGTATCTAGATATTCAATGGTCGGCAACCGTTCGACATTTTCAAGTGCATGCGGTAGAACCGTACTGTCCCTAGAGTAGAGGGTGGAGAAGTGCTCTACCCCTCTTTCCATCTGTTTGATTTGTCGAAATCGGCTTACCAGATAAAGACTTAATGGGAGCCGTTTTAAGTTTGTTTGGGCCAATGGCTCTCTTGATCCCATCATACATACCGGGAAAATTGCCGGTATCCGCAGCTTTTTGGATATTGAGGCTAACTTCAGTCCAATAGTCGTTTGCACAACGCCTTGCAGTCTGTTGGACCTTATTTCTAGCTGCTCTTAGAAGACGTAAGTTTTCATCTGTTGGCATACCTTTGAACCTCCAGAATGCTGAGCGTTTCTCATCCAGCACAGCAGTCATCTCAGAAGCGTTTGCTTCGAACCAGTCGCTCGTTCGAGCTTTCTTCGAACCGAAAGTGGAAAGTGCGACTCGGCATATGCAGCTTTTTATCAATTCCCAGTTTTCTGAAGCAGATTCAAGTGGGGTTGTCTTGTTGAACTCGTCCGTGAAGGCTTTTGCGAATCTCGCAGTTAGATTAGGTTCGCACATGCGAGTGACGTCAATCCTAGGCTTAGCAGACAATTTGGTGCGGTGAAATCTCGTGTGTGGGAGCTTCAGTTTTGCACAGACCAGTGAATGATCAGTGTCGCAGTCTGCGCTTTGATATGATCTGGTGAGAAGCACGCTTCCTATATTAGTACGCTTAAGAAGAATAAGATCAAGCTGATGCCAATGCTTAGAGCGAGGATGCTTCCAAGAGACTTTATGCTGTGGTTTTGTTTGAAAGAAAGTGTTACTGACACAAAGATTGAACTGTGTTCACAATTCTAAAAGGCGTTGCCCATTTTCATTGGTTTTACCTACACCGAACCTTCCGAGACAGTTTTGCCAAGACTCGTAATCTGCACCAACTCTGGCATTGAAATCACACAATACGACTACACATTTTTTCTGTGGCACGTTTTTCAGGACGGCTGTGAGGTTATGATAAAAAGCGTCTTTTTCAGCAGGCGTCGCAGAGAGCGTCGGTGCATAAACGTTGACCAACGTAATTGTACCAGTAATGCACCTCAGATTTAGAGTCCAAATCCGTTCGCTCCCGCTGCTGCTCGGTTCTGTTGCTTTTGTTATGTCGTTTCGCACGGCAAAACCAACTCCATGCAGTCGAGGCTCATCGGAACCTCTTCCTTTCAAAAGAATGTGTAATCACTTTCTGTTAGCTTACCAGTGTCTGGTAAGCGCGTCTCTTGTAGGGCAGCCACGTCGACATTCAGCCTCTTTAGCTCGTTGTTAATCACGGCGGACTTTCTAACGCCTCTGATATTTGAGACGTAGTCATGAAATCCTGGAAGCATGGACCGGACGTTCCAGGTTCCAATTTCAGAACTGACATTTGTTGTTTGGTATTTCGATTCGCTGGTGCGGAAAAATACAGTCTGCTTGTCGGTTGATTCCTAATCCCCATGCACCCAATGAGGATAGCAGACCGTGGCGAGACGGCACCTTATTGACTGGGGGCTGCCCAGCTTGAGGCGGGCGGTAGCCGTCCAATGAGACCCGGAAGTCTCTCCCACCGCCGAAAGCAGCCCCAGGCGCCTAGCTCTACGCCAGTCGAGCCATAGCTTTTAACCGGTATTTGCTGCTTCCCGTGTTATTTTCCGTAGAAGCGGAATGGAGTGTCCCTCCATTGGTGCGTTCTGATGTACGCCAGGGCAGATCAATATGGATAACTAGCTGTTGCCCATGCAGCAAGTGCTCCCTCTCCACGGCACCACTGGAACCAAAGGAACAGCTAGGCTGATACGTTTGGACAACGATGCCGTCGCAGGAGCTGGCAGGACGAATTTGAATAAACTTCGGACTGCCTAACGGGACTCCGGCTCCGGATTTTTCCTCGAGGTTGACTCCTGAAGCCTTTTCCATGAATGGATGTAGCCACAAGGCAGTGGAGGTTTGATATAAGGGTTTTCCTTCCCCTAGGTGGGCCGCCTTCATGGACTAACGAGCTTCACCTGCCCGAAGCATGCTGGTTTTGAGGCGCCAGTCAGCCGCCTTCGCCCTTTCTCCTGTCAGTAGAAGCAGTTCCGCTGGGTCACACAGGACCACGCGTGCAGGCCAGGAGCTGGACTTGGTTGTCAAAGGCTATATGAGACGCAGGCCATTGGAGCATTTTTGGAATTGGGAGCTTATCCCGAAAA